>JAVKPL010012169.1:0-56404 GCA_032173675.1 Gastrolobium villosum | reverse complement strand
AAAGACGTAAAGCGGCGAAACGACAATTGAATTGGCCTCTTGGCAACCTAAGGAATATAATAAAATGAGAAAGAAAATTTAGAAAAATAAATCCTAATTTAACACTAAAAGGGCCGAACCACCTAGTGGGAAAAAGGGGGATTTTGGTGTTTTTACGTTTTGTCGTAATTTGACGTAAACTGACGGCTATACATGGTTGTATAGGTTACCGTACGTGGATTTAAACCCCGAGCAGTGAAACAGTGGACTGCCCTTGGTCCTGGACCAAGTGGATTGAGGTAAGTGAATTGGTTAACACATGTATAATTGTGAAATTTCATGTGTTGTTTGAATTTCTAAGTGATTGGAAATGTCCTCTTCGTAGGCATTCTGTTGTGTACCAAGCTGTGGATTAAGCTGCTGCGGAGCTTAGTGGACTAGTATTTAAGGTAACCTCTTGATACTGGGGCTTGTTCCCCTTTTCTGTTCCACCTTGCTAGTTGATGGTAACGGTAGAAAGTGTGTATGAGTAGTGTAGAACAGCATGAGCATGCATGAGCATTTATGAGGGTACTATATGTACCGGATCACTGGCCATTAGATAGTTTAGCCTTCGGGCAAGTTTCCGGACGTATATGGTTGGAAGGGGTACCTTGGCGGGTTGTTCTTGGAACACGCCGGGGGTAGTACCCATAGGCTTATAGCCGAGGACATTGCATGGTATTGGTAGCTACCATTCCCGCATGTCGTATTTGTATTATGATAATTCCCCTCTTCTCTAAATCCCTTGCTTTATCCCGCTTTAAGTGATGTTGTTTTATACTATTTATATACATCGAAGTGAACCATTGGGCGGAGTTTTCTCCAGAACCTCTGGGTTACTGAGATATATTCGTATATCTCACCCCATCTCGGGGCATTTATTCCATGAGGTAGCAGTGGCACGGGAGTGATGGGAAAGAGGCCCATAGGAAGATCATGAAGTATTGTCATTAATTATCCATGAACATGTATATTTTGCTTAAGTGTTATCATATTTATCATTCTAAGTTTTATGTTGAAAGATGTAAGTGAAAGGCATGAATTGTAATATGTGATATGTAATTGAGAAGTGTAATGGTATAATGATACTTGATGTAAAATGATGAAAGTGCTTTAGGCCTATATTAGATTTATGGTTTATGTTATGTTGAGAAATTGCATGTAAGTAGACTTTTGTGATTGAAATGAGTAAGAATTATAAATGAGCTATATGGTATAAACTGTGTAATAAATTGTGAACTGAATTGGGTTGTAAGAGCCCCAAGGCATTGCTGGTCCTTGTGTGTGCCACCCAATGATATATAATGATTATCAGGTACCTTTGAGGCATTAGAAAGCATTTGCAATTTTGGGGATTTTTGCAAAAACAAAGGAAACTCTGGCGAATTTTCTGTAGAATTGGCAAATTTTGAGTGAACGTCGGGAGAGCATATCTCCCTCTATAAAGGTCCGATTGGGACGTGCCATACACCATTTTGAAGCTTGTGATGTCCCCTACGCTGTGTCAAAATCTTAGAATTTTTGGTGTTGTGCGAAGCCCTGTGGAGGTCATTGAACCTTGCTGCCTGTTTTGGCCCTACACATGGGGGCTGATCTGGTCGATCTTGGAGAATTTATTCCCGTTTCATTTCTTGGTCAAATTAAGCGTACGATATATCAAATCGAAGATTGAGGTGTCTGGTTTATGGTGTAGAAATTTGAGAGAAATTGGACTAGTGGTTTAAGTGCAGTAATTCAGAGAGTAAAGGAGGTTTTGAGCTGTTTTGGAGTTGGTGGGCAAATGTTGCTTGTCCAACTTCAAACGGCGATAACCGGAGCGAATGAACTCGGAATCGAGCGTGTGATAGCTCTTTTGAAAGGTAATTAAGTAAGGAAAAAGAATGGCTTTAAGGGAAAGTCTTATTTTTTTTGCTGCGTGTTCGGAATAGTTTAATTAGTAAACCATGTTCGGTAAGGTAAATACGTAAAATTGAGGAACGGTCTAAGTGGGTTTATGGGAACCCCTTGGTAACTTATAATAAGTAAAGTAAGAAATATAAATAATTAAATAAGTCTTCCGCTACTGTTTACAGTTACGGTCACAGCTTTTAATTATTACGCTTTTATGTTTTAATTGTTCGCGTAATAATTCGAAAAAGTTTATTCGCATTTTTATAAAAATGAATTGTTGTGATTGTAACTACGCTTAATATCATAATTAATGTTAACAATACCGGTGTACAACGGTCTGTTACATTTTATGGTATCAGATTAGCTTTGTTAGGGAACTCTGATAGTGTGTAGCTGTGTTATGTGTTTCATAGTTGTATGTAGATTCTTATCGATAACTGCATATGTGATTCCTTAGTGTGGGTCTGACCAACCCATTCCTTTGTGTTACATGCGTGGTCATCGTAAGAAGCCTGCGTGGCAACCTTGGAGCACCAAACGTGAGACTTTAGCCTGATGTTGTGGTGCAGTGTTAACTGCTCCATGGACAAGAGATGACAATATGTAAAATACGAATTTTAAAATACCTAAGGAGAACAGACTTAAATATTTTGTCTGACTTTGATGAAAGTTAAAAGAAAATTTTTATTATAAGTGAAAGTGTGAACAAATCTATGATATGTACGATATTAGCATGGGTGAACCCTGTGGTACTAGGTATAATAAATATATAAGCGAGATGAATCCATTTTATGAAGATAGTATTGGTGAAACTTCCAAGTATATATGTAATATAGTAAAACAATTATGTACAAGTGGACTTGGTGAATGGACTTCACTAAGGTGAGTGACTTAGAACCTAACGAATTATTGGAAGATGTGAACAGATATTCTTAGTTACGAGTTATAATATGTTATGTTTGATTAGAAGTTATGAGACCGGGACAGATGGTGTATGCTTGAGTGAATTGGGATGGTTCATGTAGAGAAATAAATAGAATATTTGATGATTGATCCTATGGGAATTAATCACTAGAGATGACTATGTTAGGGAAGTGTTAATTAAATATGTTGACATGTGGAAATTAAGTTCATAATAAGGTAGTGTTGAGTAAACATAGGTGGGATGAAGTGATTACGTAGTATGTGTACAAGGAAAAGTTGAGAAAATCTACAGGGATGTCATAAGATAAAGATACCATGAAGGCACCATTGTAGTTAACGGATGCCGATTCAAATTGGCAGACGTGTCAGTAATAAGTGAATACGACGGTTGAAATGTATAGTAGTGTGTAAGACAATAATGAGAATGGTAAAGAAATTATGATCTTGTGGTCTATATATAGGTACCACTAATAGTAGTGCGCTTGTGAAAGTATTGGTATTTGACATGGATGGATAGACGGAGTAGAGGTATTTTCAAGGTAAGGAATGTTCTACAACCACCAAGGATGGAAGTGAGTAGTAAAATTGATGGATTGATACATAATATTGAGTATAGGTTATGTGAGCCGTAGCAGGCACTGGATTAGAAAGGTTATAGGACCTTGTGAGTCATTACTGTACGACAACAAGTGAGGTGGTATGATTAGCGAATGAATGAATGTAAAACTTAATGTGAAATCAAGTGATTAGTATATGAACCAAGTGACAATAATGTGCGAAAGTAAGAGGTTAGCGAAAGAACTGATGTGTAAAGTGTGCAAAGAGTGTGGAATTATGTGGTTAGCAAAAGAGTTAACGTGTAATGTCAAGATGAAAATGATAAGATTAGTTAGTGAGCTGAGGTATAATTGTCAGTGCAAGGATGGACGAGTAGTTTTAAGTGCAAGGACTGATGTAGAATTTTAGTGCAAGGATTAATGTAAATTTCAGTGCAAGGATTGAGGTGAAGTAGTTCTCTGTGATTCGACGGAAATGATTAGAAGATCCCTGTGTGATGGGAAATATGATACTTATACTAAGAGATGTGAGATGTATACAGAACTTTGAGAAAATCTAGGATTTATGGAATAGAGATTATGTTATGAACCATGGCAAGTGAATAGTCAAAGTAAAAGAGTAAACAATCTGTAAGAAGAATAAGCAAGGAAGAGATAATGGACTATGGATTGAACGGTAACAAGACAGAAGGAACTATTAAGAGTTAGAAAACGTGTACGAAATTACGAAGAGAATATGAATTATTGTAATAGTGACTATGTTATAAACCAGGTCCGACGGGTAACCAAAACGAAAGTAAACTACAAGTGAGAAGAATGACACGAGAGAGTAAAATAAATTAACTTATATGTAACAGGTGTATATTATACCACTACTACTAAGATTATTGGGGGTAGCCCATGTGAATATACCAAAGATACTTTGATGTTATATACAGAGGTGATACAGACACCAAATGGACTGGGTCCATGTGTGATCTGAAGTGTACAGAGTACCAGTTTTGCCGTTATATACAGATATGTTATAAGCATGAACTCCCCTGTGTACTGGGTACACGTTTGCTGTTATATACAAATGTATTATGAGTATAAATTTCTCTGTGCACTGGGTGCATGTAATATGATTTGATAGTAGGAAGATCTCAGTGGGGCCTATGTGTCAGGAGTGTATAGCTATCTCTGTGCGGGTTAAGTTCCCGGAGACTAGTAGTATTTGATATGAGTAATGAGAAACGAGAAAGTGTTCCACATTGGTGTAACGGTTAGTATGGTAGAGATAATTGATGTAAATGCACAAAAAAAAAACATTTGGGGGATGCCTTTAGAATAGGGACAGCTAGTAGTAAGTCATTTTTACGGCATGGATCATATGGGTGGATTATCTGATCGGTGGGTCATTACATCTGGGGCCCTTAGGACAGCAAGAGCTCGAGGGGTTAAACCTGTGAATGTTGTTACCCACTGTATTGAGAGAGTTTTTCCATATGGTTAACGCAAAATGCGAGGTCATATATTTGTAAATGGACAATAGTATGTCAGAATTGGGTATAAGAGGTGAGGCTCAGTGTGTAAGAATTTAGAAGTGTGATAGTGAAGCACTATTGTGGGTGTAAAGTAAGTCTGATGAAATAATCTTTGTCTCTAAGTGAGGTAGCAAGTTAGTTGGAATCCTCGTCTTATGACCAAAAAGGGATAATAACGTGAGTTAAAGTTGACAGATTGAGTAAGTGTCCTTCTAGGAAGGCTAGTGATGATCAAGATTTCAGGTTAAAACAGTGATTTGTTAGCCCTAAGAAAAAGGTAAGTTATAATAGAGTCAAGTACGAACGTGTATTAATAGATGGAAACTATAGTTGTAATTGATTACCAAAAAGTGAATAGCTTGGTTTTGCTGGTAAAGTAGATTGAGAAGTGTTATATATAATCGCATATGCCACTTATGGTGGAAAGTGTGTGGAAAATACACAATGTTGATGTTGTTGTTGGGTAAGTACTAATGATGTATGATCGGGCGCTTGTGGTAACTTTGAATATTTCGAGAGACTGATATAACAACCGGTGAGGAATTGTAGAAGTAGTGGTAATGATGGATTCGGTTTTTCGTGATTTGATAATTCAAGGATTCCTATAGGAAAGGACTTGTATGTGAGAGATATGGCATTTTGAGTGGTCCATCAGTTAATAGTGAAATGGGCTTGGGAATTGATTTGTTCCAAGGTGTTTAGTGGAAGTGAGTAAAGCTGTAAAGTAATAGTGTTTTGAGTTTGACATCCATGATTAAATGATGATGATTATGAAAAATAGTATAAGTAAGTGGAACATATGGTGAATTTGCAACATCGGAGTGGAATGAAAGTTGGAAATAGTTAGGGGGAGAAAATATTAAATATGAGGCCTTGATGTGGAGGTTATTGAGAGTGTTGTGTTTATACTATGAGAAGTTTAAGTATGGAGTTGAGCTGACTGAATTAATAAAGTTGAGATGGTTAGTTAATAAAGATAGTAACAGTGAGTGTCAATTATGAATATGAATTGGTAGAAGGAAAATTCAGGAGTGTGTTTGTGGTTAAAGGACCTTAAATGGTTAATCGGAAATATAAACTATTGTGAGGATTGTTAGTTTCGTATCACAAGGAGAAAGATATAGTGGTGAGTACCTAAGAAGAGGTGAAGACACGTGACAAGGAAAAATAAAGTATATGAGTATAGAATTTAATGTGAGTCGGAATCATAAGATACAACAAAGTGTCCTTGAAACTAGAAAGTATGTGCTTCGGTGAAAGCTAAGAAAACAACGAAATCATAAGAGTAGTGACAGTAATGGAAAGGACTAGTATGTTTGGGTATGGTTGAAACAATGAGGACAGCGAAAAGAGTTAAGTATTAAAGAAAGTATGAGTTGGAAACATTCCAGGAATAATCAGTAAGTATACATAAGAACGACTAAAGTCTATTATAAATACGGTTAGATGCCTTTGGGAACAACATTGGGTCAGAAAGGTAGATAAAGATGAGAATGAGATGAAGTGAGACAGACAAATTATAATGTGGTCATATAGTACCTATAAATTGGTAAAAGTGTAACCGTAAGCCATGAAGAGCTTAAAGTATTGTGAATTAAAGGTCGTGACACCATAAATGACAAGTTCTAAAATGAGTATATTATGAACTACAATTAACGAAAATGCAATAGTGGTAAGGAAACAGTGAAAATATAATGAATTAAGGGGCCAGATCCCAGAAATTATCAAGTGTGTGAAGGATTGGGGTAACGATGGATACCACAAAAATGAGGTTATGCCTGTGACGAATGTAAAATTTTAAAGATGCACGCCTGAGGAGGCTAGTAGAGAGTGGAAAGATGAGATTCTCCGATTGTGTCCTGAGTTAGCAGACGAGTATGAGTTAATTTTGCGGACAAAATTCTAAAAGGTGGGGTGAATATAACACCTCGCATTTCTAAATTTAAGTATTAAAATATTAAATGAGTGATTAAGCGAAGAATTAGTGAAAATCCTAAAAGAATAGGCCAAAATACAAAGAAAGGGCAAAATGGTAATTAGCCAACACGCAACCCTAGGAAGATAAAGTTGAGTAGAAGGTCTCAGATGATAAAAATAACCCTGAAAATGGATTCATAACGAAAAATTGAGTGGATAGGCAAGTTTCAAAAAAATCAGTGAATAGTGCTTTTCGCGGGTAAAAATGCCGTGGTATGATTGCACCGTAAAACGTGTCGATTGAGTTTTGAGCTATAGGTTTAAAATATGAGTTATAAATGGCTTATGGAGTTAGGAAATATGATTTCTGGAAATATTTGATGGAATTAAGTCAGTTTGGGGAAGCGTGTCAACGGCGCGCGCAATAGCTTAAAACAGTGTTTTCTCCGAATGACCGGAAAACTCCGGATTCATCTAATCGAGTATAATTAAAGGACAATGGTTAATGTTAAAAATTAGAGTTTTTAAATAGGTTTTGAATTTACGGACGTTTAGTGAAAGTTCTGGCGCGTTTTAAATCGCGTGAGGTGGCGCGGGACCCACCCCACTTGAAACTCACTTAAACACCTCATCAAGTTCACTATTCATCATCTCCCCATTTCTTCTCTCTCTCTCTCTAAAACCCGCCCAACACAGCCCTCTCCCCCTCCTTCATGAAAAATCTTCTTTGATCCATAACTTTGCCAAATCTCAACCAAATTCAACGATTTTTGTCTTGAATCTTGATGGAAAACACCTCCTAAACACATTGGTACCACTCTTGAGCCTTGAAATCGTGTCTGTGAGGAGATCCTTTCCCTTTTCAGTTGCGTTTTTGTGGAGAGTTTGGGTATTCATGAAGCTTTTTCATGCTCCAATGGTGGAGTATGCTTTGGAGGAGTCATATACCTTCCATTTGTGTGAGTGTTCTTGCATTTTAAACGGTTGATTCTTGTGATTTGATTTTGAACCCTAAACTTTGATTTTGTGATGTGTTATGTTAGAGAGCTCAAATGGAAAATGTGTATTAGAGGATAATGCCTTAGAATGATGTATTAAAGCTAGAAATGCTATGAAGATTTTTGGTGAAAAATGTTGATTTTTAACTTAATGGATTTTGAGGTCATGATTTTGGACTTTGGAATTTTGTGTTGGGGCGGGCTTTGATTGGTGAATTGTGGTAGAATTATATGATGATAAAATATGATTGGTTGAAGTGTGGAGTTGTAAAAATTGATGGAAAATCCTTGGATGTGTGAAAGGGTGCAAATCGGCCATGTGATGAAAATGGAGGAATTGTACTCCAAAAAAAAAATAAAAAAGAAAATGGAGGAATTGAATTGGAAAAATTATAAGCATCATGTGTTGTGTAATCAAATGGTAATTAGATGGGTTGTGTGGTGGTTGGTAAGTTGGAGAACCTATAGAAAAATAATTGGAAGTGTTAAATGTTAAGTTGACATAGAGTGAATTTGTTAGTATATGGGTGTCCTAGAGACAATCTTTTGATTAAATAAAGGACACTAGATGTAGAACTTTGTTTGTCGTAAATAAATAAAAGCACTATTTATCCAGTTTCATATTATGTCTCGATATTATTGTCAATATTATATGAACGAACTGGATAAACCCCTTGGAATAGAACAGTTATCTCTTGAGTATCTGTGATGAGATCACGATCATGAGGATTCAAAGATATCGCATGTCTATTCCTAATTATATGTTCCTAGTCTAGAGACACTGAGATTGGGGATCAGTGATCTCGGGTAAGACTAGTACGACTTATCTACTTGTATATGGATACAAGGTAAAGACCTCATGAGCTACAGATATGGAGATATCTTAGCTAAAGTCGTGGGTGGACCTATAAGAGTATAGCTCACACTGAACAGACCCAAAAAGAGACTCTATGAGGAAATCTCACAAATAGTGTCATTAGAGTAATCTCTTTATGTTTGGGTATGTCTTTCCTTAGACCAGAAGTTATTACCTAGACTGTGTTCTTGAATGCATGTTTTGATTGTATGCCTCGTCTGCCTGAAACATGGAGACTCATAGGTATATTGTTGAGCGTGTCCTGAAAGGGCACAGGGCTAGGGTAATAAGCTGAAGGAATTCGTCAAATCTCTGTGAGAGATTAGGTTATCTGTAAACCGGAGAAATCGGGTTGACATTTACAGGGACTCGGGAATCTATGCATAGTAAAAGAGATCATGAGATGATCTGCCTTTAGAGTCAGTAAATTGAAGATTCCCTATTTCGAATAAAGCTTACCCTAAACCGCAGGGGTTGATACATTTCCTTACCCTAGGTTAATGGGAAGATAACCGAGACGAAGGGAAATACATACGGTAACCAAATATGTGGAATAGGATGATCAAGTCATTAATCTGACTAGTTCTGGGGCAACAAAGCATTGCTAGTGCTATGTGTTGTCATTAATTGGGTTGTGGGCTTGTTGGGCCCAAGCCCAGTTATGTCAGAAGCTAAGTTGGACCTAATGGGTCACACACTAACACCTTGTAGTCATGATGAACTAGCTTTAAAGGTATTGGGCCTAATAATGGTTGTTAGCCCAAGAAGTTGTTTGGAAGCCCACCTAAATAGGTGGGTGGTGCATGGAGCTTAGTAATGGGCTTGGATAGTCCAAGCCATTACTAATTAATTTAATTAGTTAAATTAATAATCAAATATTTGAATTTCGAATTTTGAATTTGAATTTGGAATTTGAATTTTGAAATTCGAATTTTGAATTTGAAATTTGAAATTTAAATTTTAAAATTTGAATTTTGAAATTTGAATTTGGAATTCGAAATTTTGAATTTTGAATTTTGAATTTGAATGTTTTAACATTTGAATTCAAGTGTTTGAATTTGAATTTGAATTGGCTTTTAAAAATTGTTTCATAACAAAAGGATAAGATAAGATCTTATTGGAACATATTCCTTGGATCAAGAAGCATCTGTGGAGCATAAACTTGGGCTGTTTGGGGCGCATAATTGAGTGATAAGAATGTCATCTTATCACTTAAAACAAAGCTCCATTCAGACTTGGTGGTTGAGAGAATCAGTGGGTGAGTTGATTCAAATTGTGAATGCAACTACTCAATATATTTGGACCCCTTTTAGGGCTGAATTATGCGCATGAAAAGTATACTATATATGATAGTTTATGAATTTAAGTTTAAATTATTTTGAACTTAGTTTCATGAGGATAAGATTGGAGGTTGTTGGCAAAATTGGTTTTGCAACAGCTCCACCTTATCTTCCCCTGATTCATGCGCAACTTTCAAAGGAGTTTGAAAGTTGGTTTTCATTTTTGAATGATTTAGTTCTCTCCTCCTCTCCAAGGTGTGCGCATAACACTTGTTCCTCCCCTTAGGGTTTTAAGAAAACCTAGCCTACACTCCTTCATCTCATGCACCATTCTGTAAGGTAGTTCACTACACCTCTCCAAACAGAATACCTAGCCTCCACCTTCACCACTTGTGCGCATAGCAAGCCTCACTGTGGTGTTCATCTGGTGGCTTTCAAGAAGGAGTTCTTGCATCATTGACGAATGGTGGTGTGGATCACCATTAGAGGGTTTGAACCCTTCAAGCCTGACATCTGATCTCCCTGACTGATCAGGCCAAAAACAAGGTAACATCATGCGGTCTTAAAGCATGAACCTATGTGTGCATGTATGTTTCCGCAGTAAAATTTTTGTTTTTACACCTTACATGCATCGGCCTTCAAAGGCTAGTTTACTTTCAGAATTATTACGCAAAACGATGAATAAAAGACATAAAGTGGCGAAACGACAATTGAATTGGCCTCTTGGCAACCTAAGGAAGCATAATAAAATGAGAAAGAAAATTTAGAAAAATAAATCCTAATTTAACACTAAAAGGGCCGAACCACCTAGTGGGAAAAGGGGGGATTTTGGTGTTTTTACGTTTTGTCGTAATTTGACGTAAACTGACGGCTATACATGGTTGTATAGGTTACCGTACGTGGATTTAAACCCCGAGCAGTGAAACAGTGGACTGCCCTTGGTCCTGGACCAAGTGGATTGAGGTAAGTGAATTGGTTAACACATGTATAATTGTGAAATTTCATGTGTTGTTTGAATTTCTAAGTGATATAAAATGTCCTCTTCGTAGGTAGGGCTGGCAAAATGGGCTGAGCCCGTCGGGCTGGCCCGCCCCGCCCACCAAACAGGGCGGGCTGGGTTGAGTTTTTCAACCCACCAGCTCGCCAAACCCGCCAGCCCGCCGGGCTAGCCCGTTTTTTTTTTTAGGTTACCCAATTGTTATGTAACTTCGTGCCCTAGATTTCTCTGCATGCAAGTGGCTTTTTCGAATTGTTGTGGACTGCTCATACAACACATTGTTACTTGTTTTATTATTCTGTTTTTCCTTGATATGATTTTAATTTTTATTATTATTTCTGGATTGAAAGATGTATATTTATATGTAGATTATTAAACACTGATCTTCTTGGTTTCATAAGCACATTAGGATTTTATGCAGATTTTTATATGCTTTTATGCAAAAAAAATTATGTGTTTTATGCAGAATTTAATTTTTTGTATATTATTTTTATATTTTTATATTTTTTTTATTTTAGGCGGGCTGGCCCGTAGCCCGCCAACCCACTCATAAAATGGGTCGGGTTGCTCAATTCAACCCATTTTGTCGAAACGGGCCGAGGCGGGCCAGCCCATTTTATGCGGGCCAGTGGCGGGCCGGGGCGGGTCGGGGCTGGCTGGCCCCAGCCCTATTCGTAGGTATTCCGTTGTGTACCAAGCTGTGGATTAAGCTGCTGCGGAGCTTAGTGGACTAGTATTTAAGGTAACCTCTTGGTACTGGGGCTTGTTCCCCTTTTCTGTTCCACCTTGCTAGTTGATGGCAACGGTAGGAAGTGTGTATGAGTAGAGTAGAATAGCATGAGCATGCATGAATAGCATTTATGAGGGTACTATATGCACCGGATCACTGGCCAGTAGATAGTTTAGCCTTCGGGCAAGTTTCCGGACTTCCACTGGATAGGTCTCCGAGAGGGAGTTCCAGTTGATCCAGGGTCGTGGTGTGTAATCCGGATAGGAGCACACTAGGAAGTCTCGGGTGTATATGGTTGGAAGGAGTACCTTGGCGGGTTGTTCTTGGAACATGCCGGGGGTAGTGCCCATAGGCTTATAGCCGAGGACATTGCGTGGTATTGGTAGCTACCATTCCTGCATTTCGTATTTGTATTATGATAATTCCCCTCTTCTCTAAATCCCTTGCTTTATCCCGCTTTAAGTGATGTTGTTTTATACTATTTATATACATCGAAGTGAACCATTGGGCGGAGTTTTCTCCAGAACCTCTGGGTTACTGAGATATATTCGTATATCTCACCCCGTCTCGGGGCATTTATTCCAGGAGGTAGCAGTGGCACGGGAGTGGCGGGCAAGAGGCCCATAGGAAGATCATGAAGTATTGTCATTAATTATCCATGAACATGTGTATTTTGCTTAAGTGTTATCATATTTATCATTCTAAGTTTTATGTTGAAAGATGTAAGTGAAAGACATGAATTGTAATATGTGATATGTAATTGAGAAGTGTAATGGTATAATGATACTTGATGTAAAATGATGAAAGAGCTTTAGGCCTATATTAGATTTATGGTTTCAGTTCTCATTATTTTGACTTGAAACATGTTTTACAAGTCCTACATATTATTCTAGGAATATTCATTCACTTATTATAATTTTCCAGGATACTTCATCGGTACGCCTTTATACCGAGTAGCAGAACCGGTATCTGCACTTTTCGTCCGAAAAACGACTTTCAGCGTTTTAATCACTTACCATAATTATTTAAGCCTTCTCATAATTATTAGGGTTAATTATGAAATTATTTCCTAATTCTCATATTTAATTAATTAATCTCCTTAATTAACGGTGCGGATTCTTACACTAAGCCACTATTTTTGAGTTGTTTGAGGACAACTAACAGTTTAGTTTTGGGGTGTTTGATGGGACAAAAATTCGTTCCTATCTAGGCCTATCTTGATGGCAAAATATCATTCATTCCCTCATCTGATGAGCAACTTTAGCATTAAAAACACTAGTTTTATATCTTTATGACAAAAACACAGTGGGGAACGGATGATGACGTAATCCTTTGTAAAATATATAAAAAGGGGAACGGATTGAGGACATTAAATACACCTGCTCCATTCATTTAATCTCTCTGACCACTTTGCAGGAAACGTTGAAAAGAAGTTTCCATAAAGCATAAGCGGTGCGCAATCAAGCACGAAGAAACGTGTACAGCAGGGAATAAAGAGTTCTCATTCACCAAGAGGAAAGCAAGACATGAGGGACTGTAAAGAAACGACAAATCTCAACATTAAGTGTCCCATCCAAGTAAGTTGCAAACCTCTAAACACTGTTGCCACCGCCTGTCCATGCAGTCAAGAAAACAACTCCAAGGAAATTACAAGCTTTGCCATTCACCCTTCTGCCTATAAATAGACATCCCAGCACAAAGAAGATAAACGAATTCCTTAAGAAGAGATCAATTAGTTTATTTTGTAGTTTTACTTTTGTATAGTTTTAGCTGTAATTAAGTGACAACACTTCTTCTATATTCTGTATCACCCACTTGAGACTCCTCACGAGCAGCAACCATATTCTCCACTTTTCATTTTATTGTAACCTAATTTGTTTCCAGTTAAATACAAGTTTTATTTCTCTCCTTTCCACTCGTTATCTCTGAACTGTATCTCGGGTCTATGGGATTTCGGTTTAGAATAATTATGTTTAAAGTAGTAGCTATGGGCTAAACTATATGTGGAACCGAAAAGTGTAACAACCTGCACAGCTAATTAAGGTAATTAATTAATTAAATGTGATAATTAGTAAATAATTCCATAATTGACCTTAATAATTATTATTTGGCTTAAATAATTATAGTAAATGGATAAGAATGCTGAAAGTTGCTTTTCGGAATAAAAGTGCAGATACCGGTTCTGCTCGCTGGTATAAATGCATACCGGTGAAGTATCCCGGAAAATTATAATAAGTGCATGATAATTACTAGAATAATATGTAGGACTTGTAAAATGAGTTTCAAGTCAAAATAATGAGATTTGATGCTAGAATTGATACTACTTATGGAAAAGCACGTATCGGAAAGGTGCTCCGAAAAATAAAATAAAGAGTAAACATCCTTTATGGTCCCTAACAATATCCACGAAATTCTTTTTAGTCCCTAGCAATAAAAAAGGACCAAATTGGTCCCTAAAATGATTAAAAAAGGACCAAGGAGTACTTATTACAATTGACAGAAGGACTAAAGTGGCCATTTTTTCATAATTTTATAGACCAATTTGGTCCTTTTTTATTGCCACGGACTAAAAAGGATTTCGTTGATATTGCCAGTGACCAAAAAGGGTGTATATTCTTAAATAAAATAATGATAAATATTAGAAAAATGAGTAGGTTAAGATTCCAAAGTTTGGGATCAAAATCTTTTGCGTAGCTATTAATGCTAATACTGCGCGTTTAGTGGCCTTGTGGCTATAAGTATGCACACTAAGGGCACATAACCCTAGGCAGCAGCATTCCTACGTGTTTTGTTTGGGGGCTGGTCATTGTGTGCTGCACATAGTCTTCTTCACCTCATTTGTGAGCCTTGTGAACCATTTCCTTCCTTTTTCTTCATGATTCTTCACATTTCCTCCTTGTAAACACTTGGGAATCATCATGGTGAGGGTGTGAGGGTGCATTTCTTGAGGTTGGCCATTGTTTGTAGTCAGTGAGTGGGCTGAGTTGGGTTGAGGGAGTGTTGTGAGCTTCTCCTTGGTTGTAGGAGCTCCAAGAAGTAATCTTTGTGAAGAAAGGACACATCTTGGTGTGCATTTTCGTGCACAGTGTTGAGGCAGACTTGGGAGCTGTTGTGTGAGCTCCAAGAGCATCATCTACCTCTGCTTTTGGCTTGTGGTATGATCACCACATTTGAACTTGAGTTTTCTTAGTTAAAATGGAACCTTAATGCATGTATTGAGCTAAGTGGATAACTTAAGGGTGGGTAAGGTTAAACACACCTAGAAATGCATGTTTAAGTGTCTTTAATCGGTTAAAGTTGGATCCTTTGGACTGGATATTCAGAAAAATGCAGAACTGCATTCTGTCGTGAAATATCCGGATATTTGTCGAACAGATATCCGGATATGGTATCCGGATATCTATATCCGAATATGGGGATCTGGATATCCGGATATTGAATATCCGGATATGGTCAGTGTGATATCCGGATATTGAATATCCGGATATGTCCCCGAGTAATATCAGAAAATTCTGGGATTTCGAAGAACAGTAGCTGTGCTGTGTGTACAGTAGGCTATTGGGGATTTGTGGACCCTAGATTAAGGAAGTTGGACTTCTGTAATTAATGAACTAAGTCAGAATCATGTGATTAAGGGCTTATGGCTTTGTTGGAAGCCTTAAGACGTAAAACGTAAAGGAAAGGCGTAGTCTTTAAGTGTTTATGCTTATGAGCTATGAATGATGACGTGTTGGATGCTAGATATTGATTGTTGTTTATGTTTTATGCTATCTTTATGATATTTGAGTTGAGACTGATGTTGGGCATTGTTGCCTTATTTGGTGAGCATGGGGTTTGTCCATGCCACGTAGACTTGAGTATGTCTTGTTTAAATTAAAGTTGTATTAATGTAACAGGATTTTGGTCCAGGCTATGTTTGTAGTCCTGTGACTTAGATACTCACTTTATATTTATATATGAGGTATTTCAGTTAGTTCTCTTGCAATGTACATACAGGCGATATTTTATGAAATTGATTAAGTAATCAACTTGGCTAATGTTAATGACGTCATAATTGAATTAAAGAAAAAGTTATTCCACATTTTAATTAAGCATGGCTTAATACGATAGTATGTTAACAATCTGAGTTACACGGGCTATTACATTTTATGGTATCAGAGCACTTTCTAGGGAAAAGCCTGTATGTATTGCAATAAGTTAGGATGTTTCGTTGCATATCTTTCTTGTGTTCTCTCTGATTGGTGTGTATTATGATAATGCATATGTGACCACATGGCATGGGCCTGATCAACTCATTCTTTTTGTAACTTGTGCAGAGTCATGGTGCAACCAAGGAGGAACCAGGGTACGAGTGAGGATCAACCGGATCCTGTCCTGGCTGCATTGGCTGAGATGCAGGCAGCCCGACTAGCCGACCAGGAGGACACAAGGTTGGCAAATCAGGCTATGCTGGACGTCATTAGAGAGGCGAACTGGAGAGCCACCGCAGAGGTACTGGAGGAGAACCAGATGGCAAACATGACGATGATGAGGGTCATGGTTAGAGAAGTTGAGGGCTGGTCCTGCTGCTGGCAGTGTCCTCCACCACCTCCACCGCCACCATCGCCTTCACCTCCATCTAGTCACCAGGAGGACACCCAGAGTCAGATGGGTGAGGGTAGCCACCTGACGGGGGCTATGCAGGTCGTTCCTATTTTTGTTGAGGATCGAGATGAGATTGACCACCGGCTGAATGCTTTCCGCAAGCATAAACCGCCCACTTTTGATGGATCTTATGATTTTATTGCTGCTGCTCGATGGCTCCATGCCTTGGACTAGATTTTCAGGGTGATGCAGTGCACCGAGCCACTAAAGCTGATGTTCGCCACATACATGCTGGAGGGCGATGCCCATGCGTGGTGGACGAACACCTCCCAAGTGTTCGAGATGCAGGGACGCGTGATGACATGGCCGTTCTTTGAGGATTGCTTCCTTGGTCGATACTTCCCTTATGACGCTCAGGAGAGGAAGCAGGGAGAGTTTGATAGATTGGTTCAGGGCTTGTTGTCTGTTGATGAGTACTCGGCCAAGTTTAATGAGTTGGTCAAGTTTGCTCATTTTCGGATGACGAGGCCGACTCCCATTTTCCTAGCTGCTAAGTTCCGTAGGGGACTTAATGAGGACATTGCTGGGCACCTTGCTGGTTCTGCTTTAAGAGACTTCGGGGCTTTGGTACAGCAGTGTCATGATATGGAGGACTTTTGCAGCGCGAGTCAAGCCAAGAAGGCCAAGATTGAGGTTCCATAGGGTACTGGTGGTTCCACTTCCTGGAGAGACAGGAAGTTTGGGAACAAGGGAAAAGGAAAACAGTTGGCAGCTAAGCAAGCACCAAATCAGTTCAAGAGGACTTCTGCTCAGGGGAGTGCAGCGAGACCTCCTGCTCCCAGATGCTCGGGATGCGGGAAGTCACATTTTGGGCCGTGTTCTACTGGCCGGTTGATATGCTTCCAGTGTGGCAAGGAGGGCCACTACTCCAGAGATTTCCCGACGGCGAGAGTTGCTGCAGTGCAGGAAGTTCCATTGCAGATGGTTCCTACAGTGGCACCAGCAGTGCCACCTACTTCTGGGCGTGTGTACACCCTTGATCGTCAGCAGTCGGATAGAGCTCCGAACCTAGTCAGAGGTACTGTTACCATTGGTGGTTCAACAGTTGATGTGCTATTTGATTCCAGGGCAAAGCATTAATTTGTTGCTACCCCTATTGTTGTGGGGCTTGAGTTGCCCAGTGCTGTGCTTTCTCCACCGATGCGGGTGACCACCGCCACCGGAGAAAAATGTTTGACCTCCACTGTCCATCACGATGTAGCATTTCAGTGGGATGGTCGTGACTTCTTGGTAGATCTGATAGGATTGCCGATGGCCAACTTGGAGATTATTTTGGGCATGGATTGGCTGTCCAGAAACTGTGCATTGATTGATTGCTGTGCCAAGAGAGTGATGATGTCTCCAGGTGGGTCCACATCCAGTTCCTCACCGTTAATTCAGTCCAACAGGCGAGGAGGGCCTTGAGAGCAGGGGCATTTGGCTATGTCATGTTGGGAGGTTTGGTGAGTGGGACACAGGAGGATCTCACTGCCATTCCTGTGGTGAGGGAATTCCTAGAGGTGTTTCCTGTTGTGTAATCGGCAAGTGTACCGATCGTTCCAAGTAATAAAGTGATAAATAAGATCGTCTCCACAGGGATTGGAAAACAATTACTACTATAACCAGTCCTCTTAATTTAGATTAATCGATTTGTGTTTCCACACTATGGTAAAAAAAATGTAAAGACTTGTTTTTAGGTTTTTCTGAAAAAGACTTAAAATAAATGAAGAAATGTTTTTGTAGAAGAAGTGATGAAGAAGACTGTAGCCAGGGTACATTCACCAATTGTTCCCAATTTTACTTTGGATTGATTCACAATACTTATTGAAATTAACAACTCAGACAAATTATCATCTTTTTAGAAATAATTAGTTAGATCCCAATCCCTTGGCGATCTAACCCTTTACTTCAGTTGGAACCCTAATCCCTTAGTAATCCCGCCTGAAAATAAGCATTATGTAGATAAATCCCACGACTGCAATCCATACAAGTCTATTCCTAGAACATGCATGGAGAGTCATCTTTATCCCCTTTCAGGATCAGTATTCCAATATTCCTATTGCGAACCCTGATCCCCAGACTATCATTCCCTATTAGGTTGATCAGATCTAACAGAAATAATATCAATACGCGCAAGATAAAGATGAAATATATTAAAATCAATACATATAATGATTCAATCCTTGTAACAATTGTTCACAAAGGGATCATGCCCCTGACTACAGAAATAGATCTAGCCAATCAACATCATGATTGCTGATCTGATTTCAACATGAACTGAAAATAAAAATAGAAGAAGAAGATTACAAGAACGGAACGACGACGCGAAGAACGCCCTCTTCCTTCAGCCGGATCTGCTCCTTCTAGGTCTTGTGGTGTATTCTGATGTGTTTTTCTTCAAAGGTTGAGTCTCTTTTTATAAGAGACTTTGACCTAATTTGCAACATTTGAATTTTCATATTTTCGCGCCTCCCACGCTGATTGAGTCACTTTCTTCTTCTTTTCGTCTTGTAATTTCCTATATGCTGATCGCATATCAAATAATTCCCAGATTTAAAATTTGCTGTCCCTAGCAATGTACAAGACTAAATCCAGGAAAAAGATTAATCCAACATAACATTGTACAGCCAACAGATTATCACCCTAAGTATGCTTGAATCAATGCAAAGAATTTTTAACAATGCCTTTTATGAAAAGATCAGAATCTAGTTTGCACACCCCTCACCCAGATAATTACTCAAGTGTTTTGGGGATTTGATTACTCAATCTATCACAGCAACAACATTACCATAAGCTTGCTCATATTCTCAAGTTCCTAAAGATGAGAAACATTAACACATGCATAATTGATCAAAAAGACTTCGCAGGTTGTAACTTGGCCGGGCTAAGGGGTAGGATTTTATGGATAGTAGCTCAAGTAATAATGAGATTGAAAAATTGATATTATTTCATTTTTAACACCTTCAACTCATTTGTTTTGCTCCACTAATATTCCCACAGAATTTCGGGAATTAATTCCTTCAGCCACATTTTCTTTACATTCACCCTTTTCCTTTTGCTTTTTCCTTTTATTTTAAGGGCACAATTCAGTCGTCTTTTACATTGACCTCTGTGGAGCTTACCTCAATTCTTTGTTCTATTTCAAAACAAACATCAGTGATTCAATCTCAATTAAGGTAAGACAATAGGAATATGGCTATGCAATCAGCGGGAATTATGAACAAAAAGGCTCAGGCACAAAGGGGTTAGCAATGGAAAGATTCATATAGGTGGGTGATTTGGCCATGGCTAACAGAATAAGATTTTGCCTTAATCAATTCAATCATATCATGCATCTCAGAGAAACAGAGCAAGTTCTAGAATGTTATCAAAGTGAAGTCTCTCAGAATAAGTGTTTGGGCACAAAAACTCACTAGCTATGATGTCAAACTAGATTTTCAAAATAATCATTTAGGCATTTATTAATCATTCAAACATAAAAATTCAGACATACTAGTTGAAAGAAATTGCCTATACAATATCATGCTAGCAGTTTATGCATCAAGAATTTAATCAAGCATATTTGAACCTGAGAATTTTTTATTTTATTTTTTTCAATACAAGACGTCCTTTTCATGGTGTATGGTGTAGTTCCACAATATTCATCAACCTCGCAATCTTGCATTCAGCATCTATGCGATAATTCCCAGATTTAGAATGTTGCTGTCCTCAGCAACAAACTAATCTAGATTATAGCTTAGTCTGCCAAATGGAGTACACACATACTTGTTAATATCCAAAGCAGAATAATCATGAAAATGTAAACCAAATTAAAATTGCAGCAACATTAACTTTGTTCCACCCTGTTTGCAAAATGTAAAACTGAATTGTTTCAAGAAATTAAAAAGATGCAGTAAATGACAATTAAATAGTAAATTCAGATGTCATCCATAAATTCATCAGCCTCAAAATCACCGAGGGTATCATCATCTGCAGTAGTGGAAGGCATAGATGGACCCGCCTGTGTACTGGGTGGAACTTGACCCATTAATCCAGCTGTGTCAATTCCCCTATCCAAGCACAGTCTCTCCAACATGCTCATCATGTAGTTGTTCTGGACTAGCAACTGCTGAAGCAACTGAGAGTCAGTAGATGTAGATGGTGCTGAGACTGGGGCAGGTGGTGGAACAGCACCGCCAGATGCTTTCCAGATAGCTTGCCTTCTGGACTCCTTCTGCATTTCATTATACTGGTTTTGTGTTAGATCTGCTTTTGTCTTTACATCTCTGGGCTCGTCATCTGGTATTTCTACCCCTGCTTGTATGCAAAGCTGCTCAATGAGTGAGCAGTGAGCCAGACTAAAATCTAACCTCCCATGAGTAATGATATGGACTATTCTATCAGACAGAATAGCCCCAATATGCATATTGTAATCTCCTAGCAGAGTATATAGCAACACCGCCCTTTCCACATTGACATCACTTAAATTAGTAGAAGCTATGATGGTGGAATTGATGAAGGAGTGCCAGAAAATTGCTTCTTCATTGAGGTCCAGCCTATCCAATTTTTCTGGCACTTCTGGCTGTCCTTGTTTGGGTTTCCAGGCGGAATAGGGTTAGGCCCTCTTTTAAAATCCGGACGCGACTCCCGCGCTCGCAGCGCGGGTTTCACGCTGTGAGCGCGGTTCTTACTGGCTTTTTTCATCCTCCCGCGCTGATGGCGCGGATATCGCGCTCTCAGCGCGGGACTCACTGCCTTTTTCTTATGGTCCACGCTGCTAGCGTGGGAACCACGCTATCAGCGTGGACTTAGCAACTTATATTTTTTTATTTTTACTTTTAACACCTAAAAATTTAAATGCAAGCAACTAAATTAAGAAATTTGGAAAATTATCCACTGGGTTGCCTCCCAGCAAGCGCTTGTTTTAACGTCACGAGCCTGACTGGAACCATGATTAATCAGGTGAAGTTAAAGAGACAGAAATTGTCTCTCTATTCACAGGTTCTCCATAGTAGAACTTGAGCCGATTTCCATTTACCTTAAAGGGTCTCTCAGCATCCAGAGGAGAGATCTCAATGGTACCATATGGAAATACATTTTTCACTACAAATGGACCAGACCAACGAGATTTAAGTTTACCAGGAAACAACTTCAGTCGAGAGTTGTACAATAATACCTGTTGACCAGGTGCAAACTCTTTGTGCTTGATCTTGCTATCATGCCACAGCTTAGTCTTTTCTTTATAAATTTGTGCACTTTCATAAGCAGTTCTTCTGAACTCATCAAGCTCATTCAGCTGCAATATTCTCTTCTTTTGAGCTCCGGATGGTTCAAAATTTAAAAACCTTGTAGCCCACAAGGCTTTGTGTTCTAACTCTACTGGAAAATGACAAGGCTTGCCATACACCAATTGATAAGGTGACATGCCAATTGGAGTTTTGAACGCAGTTCTGTACGCCCAAAGTGCATCATCAAGCTTCTTGGCCCAATCCTTCCTAGAAATTCCCACTGTCTTTTCCAGGATTCTCTTTATCTCCCTATTAGAGATTTCCACTTGCCCACTAGTCTGGGGATGATATGGTGTGGCTATCCTGTGTCTCACCCCATATTTAACCAACAAACTGTCAAAATATTTGTTACAAAAGTGAGTACCCCCATCACTAATGATAGCTCGAGGTACTCCAAACCTTGTAAAAATATTTTTCCTTAGAAAATTCACAACCACCTTAGCATCATTAGTGGGAAGAGCAGTAGCTTCTACCCACTTAGAAACATAATCCACAGCAACAAGGATATATTGGTTGGAATAAGAAGATGGAAATAGACCCATAAAATCAATGCCCCAAACATCAAATAGTTCCACTCTAAAATATTATTCAGAGGCATCTCATCCTTGCGTGAGATGTTTCCTGTCCTCTGACATTTATCACATTTTTCTACACAATCTCTTGCATCCTTAAAAAGTGTTGGCCAGTAGTAACCGCTTTGCAAAACCTTCTGCGCGGTTCTATTGCCCCCAAAGTGGCCTCCATAGTTAGAAGAATGGAAATGCCATAAAATTTGACTTATTTCAAACTCCGGGACACATCTGCGAATGATCCCATCGGCACATTGGAAATATAGATGTGGATCCTCCCAGAAGTATCGCCTTACATCTCGCAGAAATTTCTTCTGTTGTTGCCTTGTAAGGTTAGGAGGCAACTCTCTTACAACTTTGTAGTTGGCAAAATCTGCGAACCATGGAGGAACAAAGACTGCCATCACCTTCTCATCAGGAAAATAATCATTGATTTCTTTTTCTGAACTATCTTGTAGTTCTTTTGCCTGAATTCTAGAGAGATGATCAGCCACTTTGTTTTCTACTCCAATTTTGTCCCGAATTTCCAAATCAAATTCTTGAAAAAGTAGCATCCACCTTAACAATCGTGGTTTAGCGTCCTGCTTAGTCATTAAAAACTTAATAGCAGAATGGTCAGTAAAGACAACAATTTTAGATCCTACCAAGTAAGGTCTAAATTTGTCCAGTGCATAAACTACTGCTAACATTTCTTTCTCAGTTGTTGCATAATTAATCTGAGCATCATTCAAAACTTTGCTAGCATAGTAAATGACATGTAATAATTTTTCCTTACGCTGACTAAGGACTGCACCAATTGCATAAGCACTGGCGTCACACATGAGTTCAAATGAAAGGTTCCAATCGGGAGCTGTAAGCACTGGAGCTGTAGTAAGCTTTTCTTTTAACACATGGAAGGCCTTTGAACAAACATCGTCAAACACAAATTCAGAGTCTTTCACCAAGAGTTGGCTTAATGGTTTAGCAATCTTGGAGAAATCCTTGATGAACCGTCTGTAGAAATCTGCATGTCCTAGGAAACTCCTAACAGCATTTATATTTACAGGAATGGGAAGTTGTTCAATTAACATTAATTTTGCTTTATCAACTTCAATCCCTGCATTAGAAATTTTGTGTCCCAGCACTATACCTTCAGTTACCATAAAAAGGCACTTCTCCCAATTTAGAACCAGATTTGTCTCATTACATCTTTTCAGAACTTTAGATAAATTGTTCAAACAAAAATCAAAATTAGAGCCAAAAACAGAGAAGTCATCCATAAATACCTCTAGACCTTTCTCCACCATATCAGAAAAAATGGACAGCATACACCTTTGGAATGTGGCAGGTGCATTGCAGAGGCCGAATGGCATTCTTCTGTATGCAAAGACTTCAAATGGGCAAGTAAAAGCTGTCTTTTCCTGGTCTTCAGGAGCTACAGGTATTTGGTTGTAGCCTGAATACCCATCCAAGAAGCAATAATAAGAGTGGCCCGCCAATCTTTCCAGCATTTGATCAATAAAGGGTAGTGGGAAATGATCTTTCCGTGTAGCTGTGTTCAACCTCCTGTAATCAACACACATTCTCCAACCCGTGATAGTTCTGGTTGGAATCAACTCTTGTTTTGCATTGGTAACTACTGTTACACCACCCTTCTTTGGCACTGTTTGAACCGGACTTACCCATGCAGCATCAGAAATTGGGTAAATCATTCCTGCATCAAGAAGCTTTACAACCTCTTTCCTTACCACCTCTTTCATTGTTGGGTTCAATCTCCTTTGTGGTTGTCTCACGGGTTTAATATCATTTTCCATGAGAATCTTATGTGTACAAAAAGAAGGATTTATGCCCTTCAAATCAGCAATAGACCATCCTATTGCGGTCTTATGAGCTTTTAAAACTTCCACCAGCTCCTTCTCTTGACCTTCGGATAGATCTTTGTTGATGATTACCGGATAAGTATTACCATCTCCCAAAAACACATATTTTAAAGTGTCTTGGTAATGGTTTCAACTCAACTTTAGGGGCACCAACCTCTATGTCTTCAGCTTTTTCTTTCAGCACCTCCACAGTAATTCCTTCTTTTTCAAAAGGTACATAATCACGAGCCTTCAACTCATAATCAATCTCTTGAGGTCGTTCTTTCTTGTGTTGAATTGTTTTATGAATAGAATCAACATGGAAACAATCATTATTTTCAGCAGGTCTCTTCATAGCTTCTGAAACATTGTAGATAATTTCCTCATCGTTCATTCTCAGTTTAATCATCCCTTGTTCAACATCAATTAAGGCTCGGGCTGTAGCCAAAAAGGGTCTTCCTAATAACATGGGTTTCTCACTTCTTTCTCCCATGTCTAATACCACAAAGTCTGCAGGAAAGATAAACTTATCAACCTTGACAAGGATATCTTCTATGATACCATTAGGTTTCCTTACGGATCTGTCAGCCAATTGGAGTGATACCTCGGTAGGTTTCAATTCCTCAATCCCCAATGATTTGTAAACTGAAAAGGGCATTAGATTAATGCTAGCCCCGAGATCACATAAAGCTTTCCCAATGCCAATATCACCAATAGCAATAGGAATATTAAAACTCCCTGGATCACTAAGCTTATCCAGAATTTTCTGCTGGATAAAAGCACTACACTCTTCAGTAAGTGTTACAGTTTGACATTCCTGCAGTTTTTGTTTCCTGGATAAAAGATCCTTCATGAATTTTGCATACCCCGGCATATTTGCTAGGGCTTCCGCAAAAGGAATATTGATATGTAGTTTCTTGAAAATGTCCAAGAATCTATCATAATGTTTGTTGTAGGCTCCCTTCTTGAATCTTTCTGGATAGGGTGCCTTAGACATAACATATTCGTGGCTTAACTCATGCTTTTCCTTTGCCACTACTGGTTGTTCTGCAACCTGCTCTTGTTCAATCCTGACTTCCTTTTCTTTTTCTGGTACAATTACCTCAATCTCTGGTTCAATTGCTTGTTCCTCTTTCCCTTTTTCTAAATTCATAGGTGGTTTTATTGGAACTGTCAGTATCTTACCACTTCTTGTTGTAACAGCCATACAGTCATCCTTTGGATTGTTGACTGTATTGCTTGGAAAGGTACCTGGAATTCTTTCTGAAATCTGTTTGGCTAGCTGGCCTATCTGATTCTCCAGATTTTTAATGGAAGCATTTGTGTTTTTATTGTTGGCTCTTGTTTCTTCCATGAAAGCATTGGTATGTTGAGCCATATCGTTGGAAGCCTTAGCCATTTGAGCGAAAGCTTTTTCCCACTCGGCTGGCTCTTTTTGCTGAGTCTGTGAAGATTGAGTATAATTATTGTTAGTTTTAAAATCCATACCTGATCCTTGAGTCCTCCGTTGAAAGTTGTTGTTACCACCAGGGAAATTTTGATTTCGCTGGAAGTTTTGTTGTTGAGGACGCTGATCGTACCAGATCCCATTCACCTGTAATTGTTGAAGTGAATCTTCGGATGATGGATTTGGACACTCACTGGATTCATGACTTTCTTGGCATTGGTCACAATTCAGTGGAGTTGTTTGAACCTTTGACACTTGAAACTTGTCAAATTTTTCACTTAAATTGTCAAACTTTTTAGGTAATGATATTACATCACTATCTGCTGGTTTTGTTACTGCTCTTTGTGTGGGAACTAGCACACTTTCATTTTCATTTCTTGCAAGCTTTTTGATCAACTCAATAGCCTGCTCAGATGTGCTTTCCCGAATAGAACCTCCAGCGGCACTATTTATTATCATCCTTGTTTCAGGGGTGATTCCATTGAAAAATATCACCACTTTTCTGTCATCATCTCCTTCGTAATGTGCACATTTCCTGTTTAGTTCCTGGAATCTGTTCCATGTTGCACAGAGTGATTCTCCTTCCAACTGGCGAAAGTTTGTGATTTCATTCACCAGCTGATTATATTTCTCCATGGAGAAGAAATGATCAAAGAATTTGCTGGACAAATCTTCCCATGTAAGGATGTTGTTTGCTGGCTGTCGTTCGATCCACCTCAATGCTTTTCCCTTAACAGCGAAAGGGAACAACCGAAGCCTGATAGCATCTGTAGATACTCCATTGTGTTTGGTTGTATCACAGACCATCAAGAATCGGTCTATAAACTCATGTGGATCTTCATCATCAGCACCAAAAAATTGAACCCTTTCCACCAAAGAAATTAATGATGGCTTGAGTTCAAAATTGTTGGCCTCCACATTTGGCCTGACTATGCTTGAATTGGCCCTATTGAATACTGGAGTCAGAATTGTATTCAACAGTCTTGGAGGTTGATTGTTGGCATTTCCTCCTCGTCCATGACCAGCATTGTTGTTTTCTGCCATCTCTTGAATTGGTTGTAAAGGTATGTGCTTCAAATCTTCCCAAATGATCTGTCTAGCAGCCTTCCTTAGTTGCTTTTCTGTCCTTGTAATTTCAGAATCTATTACAAAGTCTTTAGGCGGAAGTCTACCTCGCATAAAAATCAGAGAAAATTATTAGTAGCACCTGAACAACACAAAACAAGATAAAAAGAATAAAGAATAGGAATCTAATCTCAAGAATCTACGGTTATTTGTAATATTGAAAACACAATCCCCGGCAACGGCGCCAAAAACTTGTTGCGTAATCGGCAAGTGTACCAATCGTTCCAAGTAATAAAGTGATAAATAAGATCATCTCCACAGGGATTAGAAAATAATTACTACTATAACCAGTCCTCTTAATTTAGATTAATCGATTTGTGTTTCCACACTATGGTAAAAAAAAATGTAAAGACTTGTTTTTAGGTTTTCCTGAAAAAGACTTAAAATAAATGAAGAAATGTTTTTGTAGAAGAAGTGATGAAGAAGACTGTAGCCAGGGTACATTCACCAATTGTTCCCAATTTTACTTTGGATTGATTCACAATACTTATTGAAATTAACAACTCAGACAAATTATCATCTTTTTAGAAATAATTAGTTAGATCCCAATCCCTTGGCGATCTAACCCTTTACTTCAGTTGGAACCGTAATCCCTTAGTAATCCCGCCTGAAAATAAGCATTATGTAGATAAATCCCACGACTGCAATCCATACAAGTCTATTCCTAGAACATGCATGGAGAGTCATCTTTATCCCCTTTCAAGATCAGTATTCCAATATTCCTATTGCGAACCCTGATCCCCAGACTATCATTCCCTATTAGGTTGATCAGATCTAACAGAAATAATATCAATACGCGCAAGATAAAGATGAAATATATTAAAATCAATTAATATCCCTTGTTACTCTGGGATACGCGCAAGATCTAACCCTTTACTTCAGTTGGAACCCTAATCCCTTATTACTCTGGGACATATTCGGATATTCAATATCCGAATATCCAGATCCTCATATCCGGATATCAATATCCGGATATCTATATCCGGATATCTGTGCGACAAATATCCGGATAATTCACGACAGAATGCAATTCTGCATTTTCGTGAATATCCTATCCAAAGGATCCAACTTTAACTGATTAAAGACACTTAAACATGCATTTCTAGGTGTGTTTAACCTTACCCACCCTTAAGTTATCCACTTAGCTCAATACATGCATCAAGGTTCCATTTTTAAGCATTTAAACACATGATCATGGTTGGTATAACTTACCAAAGTTCAAAACTCAACAAGAAGGCCCTTGGAGCTCACCAAACAGCTCCCAAAACTCAACCTTAACAAGGTGCACGAAAATAGTGTAACAGCCCGTGTTAACCCGGATTGTTAACATACTATCGTATTAAGCCACGCTTAATTAAAATGCGGAATAACTTTTTCTTTAATTCAATTATGACGTCATTAATCTTAGCCAACTTGATTACTTTATCAATTTCATAAAATACTGCCTGTATGTAAATTGCAAGACAACAAACTGAATACCTCATATATAAATATAATGTGAGTATCTAAAGCCACAAGACTTCAACACATAGCCTGGACCAAAAATCCTGATACTTTAATTACAACTTTAACTAAGAAAACAATAACAAGTCTATGTGGCATGGACAAACCCCATGCTCACCAAATAAGGCAACAATGCCCAAAAACAGTCTCAACATAATATCATAATCAAAGCGGGAAAACATAACAGCAGTCAACATCCAGCATGTCAGCATGTCATATTAATATCAACTCAGCTCTGGCCTCCTGCCACCTGAGCCCTCAACATTACCTGATCCTGAAATAAGCGTCCCCAAACGTGGGGTGAGATCTCTAAATGAGAAATCTCAGTAAGACAAGGGATCCTCAAGGATCTTCCACCCCAAGCTCACTTACATGTGCAATATAAGTTCTAAAAACAGTAATTCAATATAAGTTCCAAAACTATGCAGTGCAACAGATATCTATGCCATGTGTGTTTATAAATATACTGGCCAGAGAAATGCAGGAATACGTCTATACCCACATAAGTACAAGGAACACCGCTTGCACCTCACCCACAGCCTCACCATCTTGTATGTACCACATACTCAGGCTTACCGTATAGGTGGACATCACATGCATATCATAAAAGCACATTGCATATAATAACTCAGCAGCATTTCTAAAACATCAAAGCATGTAACACAGCATGCATAAACCACATCCCCATGGGACATGGTGGAACCATAACATGGCTAAACCGAGGACACGAAAGCTTACCTTATAAGCTAGCTATCCAAGCCAAGAGTCCAACCACTCTCGAGTCCAAACACAGCAGTATCACAATCTGATATGGACCAATAATATATCATTAATTATGCAACACAAGCATACAACTTAAAGACTACGCCTTTCCTTTACGTTTTACGTCTTAAGGCTTCCAACAAGCCATAAGCCCTTAATCATGTGATTCTGACTTAGTTCATTAATTACAGAAGTTCAAATTCCTTAATCTAGGGTCCACAAACCCCCATAGCCTACTATTCACACAGCACAACTATTGTTCTTCGAAATCCCAGAATATCCGGATATTACAAGGGACATATCCGGATATACAATATCCGGATATCACACTGACCATATCCGGATATCCAGATCCCACATCCGGATATTAATATCTGGATACCATATCCGGATATTGATATCCAGATATCTGTTCGACAAATATCCGGATATCCCACGACAGAATGCAGTTTCTGCATTTCATGAATATCCAAACCAAAGGTCCAACTTTTAACTGATTATAGGCACTAAAACATGCATTTCTAGGTGCGTTTAACCTTCCCCACCCTTAAGTTATCAACTTAGTTAAATACATGCATCAAGGTTCCATTTTTAAGCATTTAATTTTATGATCATGGTTGGTATAACTTACCAAAGCTCAAAAATAGAATGGACAGTGCACTTGGAGCTCTCCAACAGCTCCTCAACTCAGGCCACAAAAAAGTGTACGAAAATGGTGCTCAAGACTTGATCTTTCTACTCGAAGGTTGCTTCTTTAAGCAACAAAACACTCACACCAAACTCATACCACCCACACAACCCAAGGCAGCCCTTCACCCACTCAACACAGAAGTTGGACAGCCACACACAGCTCCCTTTTACCGTCACAAATGGTCCTCCTCACACACTCAAAGTCTTTAGTGAAGAACAATGGAGAAAGGTGATCAAAATGGTGGTTTCCCAAGCAAGGAAGAGGGTGGCAGCATGGAAGACACAAGCTGCAGCCCACACTTCACGTAGAAAAGAAAAGACCTAGGTTTTTGTGCCCACTAATAAGGGTATAAATAGCCACAATGGCAATAACGCGCAGTATTAGCCTTAATAACTACGCAAAAGATCTTGATCCCAAACTTTGGAATCTAATCCTACCATTTTTCTAAGATTTGTCATATTTTTATTTTATTTTTCGGAGCACCTTTCCGGTACGCGCTTTTCCATAGCCAGTATCAGTTATGGCATCAGATTACATTATTTTGACTTGAAACTTGTTTTACAAGTCCTACATAATATTCTAGTAATTATCATGCATTCGTTATAATTTTCCGGGATACTTTTCCGGTACGCATTTATACCGGGTAGCATAACCGGTATCTGCACTTTTCTTCCGAAGAGCGACTTTCAGCATTCTTACCCACTAACTATAATTATTAAAGCCTCATAATAATTATTAGGGTCAATTATGGAATCATTTCCTAATTATCATAATTAATTCACTAATTATCTTAATTAGCGGTGCGGGTTCTTACATTCACCCACCTTTTTAAAGATTTTGTCCTCAAAATCATAAACATACCTGTCTCGAAAGTCGGGATACTGCCGGAGAAGCTCATCCTCTCGCTCCCATGTGCACTCCTCGGGACTACGCCCAGTCCACTGCACCTTGACCATCGGAATAGTCTTGCTTCTAAGTTGCTTCTCGCCGCGATCGAGAATCTTGAGTGGTCCGACGGAAGTCTTTAGGTTCTCCCGAACCTCCACATCATCCGGTTGCACCACGTGCGAAGGATCTGCTATGTACCTCTGAAGCTGAGACACGTGAAACACGTCCTGGATGTTGGCTAGGTTCGGAGGTAAGGCAAGTCGATAGGCAACAGGTCCTACTCTACCAAGGATCTGGTAGGGCCCAATGAATCGCGGGCTCAACTTCCTCACTCCGAGTGCCCGTCCAACACCGGTGGCAGGTGAAAGTCTCACAAACACGTGCTCACCCTCACTGAACTCCAGTGGACGATGCTTGACATCGTAGTAGCTCTTCTGGCGATTCTGCGCCTGCTTCAACTTTTTCCTGATCATCTGGATCTGCTGGGTAGTATCTTGGACAAAGTCCAAGCCAAAAAGCTCTTTGTCTCCAACCTCAGACAAGCAAGTAGGAGTCCGACACCTCCTATCATACAGTGCCTCGTAGGGTGCCATGCCCAGACTGGCATGAAAACTGTTGTTGTACGAAAATTCTACCAACGGAAGGTACCTATCCCAAGCTGAACCCTGCTCCAACGTGCAAGCCCTCAATATGTCCTCCAATGTCTGGATGGTCCGCTCAGTCTGTCCGTCAGTCAGAGGGTGATAGGCGGTACTCAATCTCAACTGTGTACCAAAAGCCTCCTGCAGCGCCTCCTAGAACCAAGATGTGAACTTCGGGTCCCTATCACTATTGACACTCTCGGGCGCCCCGTGAAGCCTCACAATCTTGCGGACATACAACTTGGCCAACTGCTCTGTAGTGAAGCTCACCTTCACAGGAAGAAAATGGGCAGACTTGGTCAATCTATCCACAATGACCCAGATAGAGTCACAACCAGCCCGAGTCTTCGGCAATCCCACCACGAAGTCCATGGAAATACTCTCCCACTTCCACTGTGGAATCTCAAGTGGTTGAAGTTTACCAGACGGTTTCTGGTGCTCAATCTTAACTTTCTAACAAATAAGGCACTTGGATACATAGACCGCTATGTCCTTCTTCATGCCCGGCCACCAAAAATTTCTCTTTAAGTCTTGGTACATTTTTGTAGCACCAGGGTGGATAGTAAACTGGCCCTTATGAGCCTCTGCCATAACCTCATCAGTCAATGGCCCTCGAGGGATTATAACCTTCTTCTGGAACAACAGCAAACCATCCTCGTTCCAAGACACACCATCCTGGTTCTTTACATAATCTAGGCACTCTCTTTGCACTTGTGCCTCTTTAATCTTTTCCATCAGCTCATTAATCACTTTTGCTGTTTCCAACTCAAGTAGTTCGCCCCCAAACAAGGAGTTCACTCTCAAGTCTCTAAACTTTTAGATCACCTCATAGTCGCTCATCATCAAGCTGGATAAGCTCACTGATTTCCGACTTAAAGCATCGGCTACCACACTGGCCTTGCCAGGATGAGACCTCAACTCAAAGTCGTAGTCCTTCAAGAACTCCATCCATCTTCGCTGTCTCATGTTCAACTCCTTCTGGTCAAACAGATATTTCAGACTCTTGTGGTCACTGAATACAGCAAACTTCATGCCAAATAGGTAATGCCTCCAAATCTTGAAAGCAAATACAATAGCTGCCAACTCCAAGTCGTGAGTCGGGTAGTTCTCCTCATGAGGTTTTAACTGTCTTGAAGCATAAGCAACAGCTTTCCCTTTCTACATCAACACACAGCCTAGCCCCTTACCAGAGGAATCACAGTAAAGCTCAAACTGCTCTGCAGGATCAGGAAGGACTAACACAGGAGCAGTAGTCAGTCTCTCCTTCAACTTTTGGAAGCACTCCTCACATTCATGTGTCCATACGAATGGAGTCTCCTTTCGGGTAAGGCGAGTCATCGGTAGCACCATCTTGGAGAATCCCTCTATGAACCTCCTGTAGTACCCAGCCAAACCCAAGAAGCTTCTCACTTCTGTAACCGTTTTGGGCCTCTCCCAATCCATCACAGCCTCAATCTTGTTAGGATCAACTGCAACTCCATCAGCGGAAATCACATGACCCAGAAATTTCACCGCCTTGAGCCAAAACTCACATTTTTACGGCTTAGCATATAGCTTTTTCTCTTTCAACACTTGCAATACAATCTTCAAGTGCTCAGGATGCTCCTCCTCTGTCTTGGAGTAAATCAAGATGTCGTCAATGAAGACGATCACAAACTGATCCAGGTACGGCTGGAAGATCATGTTCATGTAGTCCATGAACACTGAGGGTGCATTGGTGAGTCCAAACGGGATCACCAAGTACTCATAATGCCCGTACCTCGAGCGAAACGCTGTCTTTGGGACATCCTCCGGCTTTACCCGTATCTGATGGTAACCAGACCGGAGATCAATCTTGGAATATACGCAAGCACCCTTGAGCTGATCCAACAAATCATCATAAGGAAATGAGCAAATTTGACCAGCTCATTAAACTTGGCCAGGTACTCGTCCACAGACAACGAGCCCTGCACCAACCGGTCAAACTTTCCCTGCTTCCTTTCCTGAGCGTCATAAGGAAAGTATTGACCCAGAAAGTAATCCTCAAAGAATGGCCATGTCATCACATGCCCCTGCATCTCGAACGCCTGAGAGGTGTTCGTCCACCACTCATGGGCATCGCCCTCCAGCATGTACGTGGCGAACATCAGCTTCTGCGGATCGGTGCACTGCATCACCCTGAATATCTTGTCCAGGGCCTGAAGCCATCTAGCAGCAGCAATGGGGTCGTAGGACCCATCGAAGGTAGGTTGCTTATGCTTGCGGAAAGCATTCAGCCGGCGATCGATCTCGTCACGATCCTCAGCAAATACGGGAATGGTTTGCAAAGCCCCCGTCAAATGACTACCCTCACCCATCTGACTCTGGGTGTCCTCCTGTTGACTAGGTGGAGGTGGAGGCGTGGCGGTGGTGGAGGTGGTGGAGGACACTGGCCAGCAGTAGGACCAGCCCTCAACTCTTCCAACATGACCCTCATCATAGTCATGTTGGCCATCTGGTTCTCCTCCAGAACCTTAGCAGTGGCTTGCCTGTTCACCTCTCTGATGGCGTCCAGCATCGCCTTGTTTGCCAACCTCGTGGCCTCCTGGTCGGCTAGTCGGGCCGCCTGCATCTCGGCTAATGCAGCCAGGATAGGATCCGGTTGATCCTCGCTCGTACTCGGGTTCCTCCTTGGTGGCACCATGACTCTGCACAAGTACACAAATAATGAGTTGATCAAGCCCACGCCATGTGGTCACATATGCATTATCATAATACACACCAATCAGAGAGAACACAAAGTAGACACGCAACGAAACATCCTAAGTTATTGCAATATATACAGTCTTTTCCCTAGAAAGTGCTCTGATACCATAAAATGTAACAGCCCGTGTTAACCCGGATTGTTAACATACTATCGTATTAAGCCACGCTTAATTAAAATGCGGAATAACTTTTTCTTTAATTCAATGATGACGTCATTAATCTTAGCCAACTTGATTACTTAATCAATTTCATAAAATACTGCCTGCATGTAAATTGCAAGACAACTAACTGAATACCTCATATATAAATATAATGTGAGTATCTAAAGCCACAGGACTTCAACACATAGCCTGGACCAAAAATCCTGATACTTTAATTACAACTTTAACTAAGAAAACAATAACAAGTCTGTGGCATGGACAAACCCCATGCTCACCAAATAAGGCAACAATGCCCAAAAACAGTCTCAACATAATATCATAATCAAAGCGGGAAAACATAACAGCAGTCAACATCCAGCATGTCAGCATGTCATATTAATATCAACTCAGCTCTGGCCTCCTACCACCTGAGCCCTCAACATTACCTGATCCTGAAATAAGCGTCCCCAAACGTGGGGCGAGATCTCTAAACAAGAAATCTCAGTAAGACAAGGGGTCCTCAAGGATCTTCCACCCCGGGAAAATCACTATTCATCAAAAAATTTAAAACTTGCCTATTCCCTCAATTTTTCGTCCTGAATCCATTTCCGGCATTATTTTTATCATTTGAGATCTCCTACTCCATTTTTCATGCCTCGGGTTACGTTTTTGGAAATTTACCATTTTGCCCTTGGTACACATTTTGTGAAAGTAAAATGGCCTTGAAGGCCGATGCATGTAAGATGGAAAAATAAAATTTTTCACGCGGAAACATACATGCACATAAAGATCAATATTTTAGGACATCATGATGTTACCTTGTTTTGGCCTGATCAGTCAGGGAGATCAATTGTCAGGTCTGAAGGGTTCAAACCCTCTAATGTTGATCCACACCACCGTTCATCAATGATGCAATAACATTTTCTTGCAAGCCACCAGATGATCACCACAATGAGGCTTGCTATGCGCACAATTGGTGAAGGTGGAGACTAGGTATTGTGTTTGGAAAGGTGTAGTGAACTACCCTTCAGAATGGCGTATGAGATGAAGGAGTGTAGGCTAGGTTTTATGAAAAACCCTAAGGTGAATAATGAGCTCCCTTTTGCGCACACATTAGGTTAATTAGTAGGATAGAATGATAAGATTTTCTTACTTGAAAATCTCACCAAATATGCGCATGGTTGGAGGGAATCAAGGATTTGTTTGCAATTCAAAATTGCTAACCACCTTTCATTTGAATCCTTATAAGATTTGGTCATTATCCTTTCAAGATTCTGACCTAATTGTCATCATATGACCAACCATTTCATGCGCCCCATTTAGTCCTATTTTGAGACCAGATACATTGAGTAGTTGCATTCAAATTTGAATCAACTAACTCACTGATTCTCTTAACCAACCAAATCAGAATTGTAGTACATTTAGATGACAAAATGACACTCACTTTGGATCCGAATTTGCGCACCACTTCATCATTGGATAAGATCAAATATCTTTTCTTGATGCAGGGAATATTCCAACAAGATCTCATCTTATTCTTTTGTTATGAAACAAATTTTCTTAGCCAATTCAAATTCGAATTCAAACACTTGAATTCAAATGTTCAAACATTCAAATTCAAAATTCAAAATTTCAAATTTCAAATTTAAAATTCAAAATTTAAATTTCAAAATCCAATTTCAAAATTCAAATTTCAAATTCAAAATTCGAACTTCAAAATTCAAATTTCAAATTCAAAATTCGAACTTCAAAATTCAAATTCCAAATTCAAATTTCAAAATTCAAGATTCAAATTCAAAATTCAAATGTTTGATGATTAATTTAACTAATTAAATTAATTAGTAATGTCTTGGACTATCCAAGCCCATTACTATGCTCCATGCGCCATCCACCATTTAGGTGGGCTTCCAAACAACTTCTTGAGCTAACAACCATTATTAGGCCTAATACCTTTAAAGCTAGTTCATCATGACTACAAGGTGTTAGTGTGTGACCCATTAGGTCCAACTTAGCTTTTGACATAAATGGGTTTGGGCCCAACAAGCCCACAACCCAATTAATGACAACACAGAGCACTAGCAATGCTTTGTTTCCCCAGAACTAGTCAGATTAATGACTTGATCATCCTATTGCACATATTTGGTTGCCGTGTATGTATTTTCTTCGTCTCGGTTATCTTCCCATTAAGCTAGGGTAAGGAAATGTATCAACCCCTGCGGTTTAGGGTAAGCTTTATTCGAAATAGGGAATCTTCAATTTACTGACTCTAAAGGCAGATCATCTCATGATCTCTTTTACTATGCATAGATTCCCGAGTCCCTGTAAATGTCATCCCGATTTCTCCGATTTACAGATAACCTAATCTCTCACAGAGATTTGACGAATTCTTTCAGCTTATTACCCTAGCCCCGTGCCCTTTCAGGACACGCCCAATAGTATACCTATGAGTCTCCATGTTTCAAGCAGACGAGGCATACAATCAAAACATGTCTTCTAGAACACAGTCTAGGTAATAACTTCTGGTCTAAGGAAAGACATACCCAAATATAAAGAGATTACTCTAATGACACTATCTGTGAGATTTCCTCATAGAGTCTCTTTTTGGGTCTGTTCAGTGCGAGCTATACTCTTATAGGTCCACCCACGACTTTAGCTAAGACATCTCCATATCTGTAGCTCATGAGGTCTTTACCTTGTTTCCATATACAAGTAGATAAGTCGTACTAGTCTTACCCGAGATCACTGATCCCCAATCTCAGTGTCTCTAGACTAGGAACATATAATTCGGAATAGACATACGATATACTTGAATCCTCATGATCGTAATCTCATCACAGATACTCAAGTGATACCTGTTCTACTCCAAGGGGTTTATCCAGTTCATTCATATAATATTGACAATAATATCGAGACATAATATGAAACTAAATAAATAGTGCTTTTATTTATTTGCGACAAACAAAGTTCTACATCTAGTGTCCTTTATTTAATCAAAAGATTGTCTCTAGGACACCCATATACTAACATTTTGACCCCAATTTCAGGATTTTCACTAATCCTTCCCTTTTAACCCACATTATATCATATAAATTAACATTTGAATTTACGAGGTGTTATAACAACACTCAAAGGGTTCTAAGCATACAGATTCGGCTTGTACGGCCAACACCTAGGAGCTTAAACTTTTTAAATACATAGCATGTTCTACACGACTTAGGAGCATCATGATAATGTGATTTTTTTACATGCTGCCCAAACAGTTCTTAACATGCTCAAAGCTTGGTTCATCAACTAGGTGCTTATGCTTTCCTGTAACAGAACACTATCAATTGCTAGCAAGTAACAAAGTCCCAAAGTGGCCTACACATACCGATTCGGTTTTGGCCAGAAACTATATGCACCAAATTTATTTATTTGTATAACATTTCTATATAAGGCTTACGGTTGAGTGAGCTAAGTCATAAGCAAGATGTACATACAGATTTAATACAAACAAGGTTTAACCACTTTTTATAACTCAAGGACCGGTCTAACAACATTAAGGGATTATTTTTTCAAGTTCACAAAATATATCAATTTCGGCTTTCAAGTACTAATTTCAAGGCTGTTCTCACAGAATTCAAAACATGCAATGCTAATTCATTAATTTGGTCTAAAAAAACAGTCTTGAGGCATGGTAAGGAGCTCTCTTTGGCAAACATCAAATTCATGGTTGCTTGTATGGACAGAAGCAAGGAGAAGGATTTAGCAAAAACTAAAATTACATCTTCATCGTACATATGCAGCGATCGAACTGAACAAAGAGGAAGGAATGTTAAAACAAAAATATATTGATGTCCCTTGAATTCATGTATCAATAGTCAAGGGTTTGGTGAACGAACAGCAAGGGAAAGAATGGCAGAAAATTAACTTCCAAGATCACCCAAGCAAGCCGAGACAGAGAAGAAAAATATAAGAGATTGCTTTACGTTGGTACCTTCTTGCGTGTGCCTCAATAGCTCGCCACTCAGCCAAGGGATGAAGAGGGATGTTGCCGAGTACGTATCTAAATGTTTGGTTTGCCAGAAAGTAAAGATAGAGCATCAGAAACCTGCTGTGTTACTTCAGCCGCTGGATATTCGAGAATGGAAATGGGAGAGTTTTTTGATGGATTTTGTTGTTGGGTTGCCTCAAACTCAGGCTGGTTATGATTCGATTTGGGTTATTGTGGACCGACTTACGAAGTCTGCACATTTTCTACCAGTACGAGTGGATTTCACCACAGAGAAGTTGGCTAAGTTGTATGTAAAGGAGATTGTTAGACTCCATGGGATTCCGATTAGCATTGTCAGTGATCGGGACCCGAAGTTTACTTCACGTTTTTGGGGAGCTTTGCAGCAGGCTTTTGGCACTCAGCTTCGACTGAGCACTGCGTATCACCCACAGACTGATGGTCAGACTGAAAGGACCATACAGACACTTGAGAATATGCTGAGAGCTTGCACATTGGAACAGGGTACTGCTTGGGATAGGTACTTGCCATTGGTGGAGTTTTCTTATAATAACAGTTTTCACTCCAGTTTGGGTATGGCACCGTATGAAGTATTGTATGGAAGGAAGTGTCGTATGCCCACTTGTTGGACTGAGGTAGGCAATAAAGAAAGATTTGGTCCGGATTTTGTGCAGGAAATAACAGTACAAATTGAAATGATCAGAGAAAAATTGAAACAGGCACAGAATCGGCAGAAAAGCTACTATGACAATAAGCATAGACCATTAGAATTTGAGGAAGGTGACCATGTTTTTGTACGATTGTCTCCGATCACAGGTGTTGGCCGTGCATTGGGTGTGAGGAAGCTGAGCCCACGGTTCATTGGACCGTACCAAATTATGAAAAGAGTCGGATTGGTGGCCTATCAGCTTGCCTTACCCCCTCAATTGTCCAATCTACATGATGTTTTTCATGTGTCGCAGTTGCGACGTTATGTTCCGGATGAATCACATGTGGTGATACCGGATGATATTGAAATCAGGGAGAACTTGAAGACTCCCGTTGGTCCTATTGCAGTATTGGACCGCAGTGAAAAGATGCTGAGAAGTAAAATTATTCCCATGCTGAAGATTCAGTGGGAAGGCCGCACACCTGAGGAGGCTACTTGGGAGCGGGAGGACGAGATTCTCCGACTGTATCCTGAGTTAGCGAGCAGGTATGATTTAATTTTGCGGACAAAATTTCTAAAAGGAGGGGTGAATATAACACCTCATAAAGTTAAATGTGTATTTTGAACTATAATGTGAAATTAAAATTGATGGATTAGTGAAAATCCGAGAATTATGGCCAAAATTGGCAAAAAGGGCAAAATGGTAAATGACCAGCCATGTATTCTGAGGCATGAAAATTGAGTTGGAGATTTCATATGACAAAAATAATGTTGGAAATGGACTCAGGGCGAAAAATTGAGTGAGTAGGCAAATTTGTGAAAAATTGATTAATAGTGACTTTTAAGTGTAAAATACTGCGGTATGAGTGTACCGATAAGTGTTAAATTTTTATCAATATATTTAGGAAATAAAAATATGTCATGGACCGGAAAAATAAGTAGTTTAAGAATTTATGATCAGAATTATTGTCGGGATTAAAGTTAAATCGCGTGTGGGACCCGCGGGACCAAAACCCACTTGGCCCCCACACTTTCCCCACGCCTTCCTTCTTCTTTTCTTTCTTCCCACCCGTAGCTTCCTTCCATTTTCAAAGAACAAAGACCCATTTCTCTCCTCTCCACCATTTGAGCATTTCTCAACCAAATCACTTGGTTTTGGTGTTGAAATTTATTGTAAACCACCTTCTAAAGCCATTGGTGATACTCCCAAGCCTTGAAATCATCTCCTTGGTGCGTTTTGGAGCAAGGACAGATCCGAGTTTTTGGGTTTTCTTGGTGTTTTTGAAGTTGTTGGATCTTCCTTGGATTGGTGAAGCCTTGGTGGTGTGTCTACCATAGATTGTGAGTATATTTGTAGTGCTTTTACGGTTGATTTTGTTGATCTAGAAATTTATGCACTAAGTCTTTAATCTTAGATGTGTGATGATAGAGAGCCCAAATGGAAAAATGCTATTAGATGAAAATGCCTTAGAATGATGCTTGTGAGCTAGAAATGCTATGAAAAATTTTGGTGAAAAAGTGAGATTTTTAACTTAGGAAAAATTTGGGAAATTTCATGAAATTTGAGGTTTTGTGTAATGTGGAAAATTGTTGATCATGATGTTGATCATTGTAGGGTGCCTCACACGGACGTGATTGTGGAGGATTGATTTGGAGCGTACGTGTGGAACGGAACTGTTAGTGTTGAGGTAAACCCTTGGAACTGGGGTTTAATCCCTTGTGTGCTCCACCACACCTAGTGGAAGGTTGTGGTTGGATTTTGTGTTTATAGCATTGTGTGATTATGTGCTTTCATGCCATATTGCTTGTTGTGTGTGAAAATTGTTTGGTCACTGGCCAGTTGACGTGTGTTGGTTTGGACATCCGCTGGGGATTCCACCTATCCACACCACTTAAGCCCACTTATCCACCTAATAAGGTGAGAGTAACTTAATGAGTTTAAATGTGTTGAGTAAAAAGAAGGACACCACACCTCCTAGGATTTAGGTGCTCAGCCGAACCAATGAGAGGAAGACAAGACTGCTAAGGTGCTTCATGGTTTTCTTATAGTATTCATGGTTTTGAGGGAATCATGAGGAAGAGGTTGCAAGCATGGTTTGTGGTGTCTCTTTTAGAGATCTTACGGTTGTGTGTGGAAGTATAAGGGAAGTTAATTGTAAATCTGAATCAAGGATGAACAATCCTATTTCTTGGGCGGTCTTTTGTTCTGCGCATGGAAGGAAAGAAGGATAAATTTTGGGCTTAGTTTGATTCGAAGGAATTAATGAGGAGGGGTCAGTTTGTTTCCTATTTCAATTTGCGAATAGGAGGAAATGGGTTGGCCAAATTTCTGGTTCAAAGGTACAAGAGAGAAAATAATAATTATGTACAAGAAAGAAAAATAATAATCAGATGGCTTTTGCCCTTATTGGGTGCTAGGGAGGTGGGGCTGCCATTGACCAATAGGACCATATGCAAGGAGATTGCTTTCATTTATTGGCTGCATGGGCAACAAGGCTGATTGCTTGGGATACTAATACAAGTAATTAAAATTTTCTTTTTCTTTTCTTCTACTCCTAGCACATACAAGGGGTTATAAGGATATACATGTGGCTGATGCTTGGCCAATAACAACTAACAAGTGGATTTTGTTTTAGGGATAACCAAGGATCATAAGAGGGAAAATATAGGGCTGACTTAAACCCTTATTTTAAAGGTTTGGGCATGACCCATGAAGAATTTGAACCCTATAATTCATCTAAGCCATGTAGTTTCAAGAAGCTACTAAGTGTAACTAGAGTTTTCATGAGGAATACTTAAAATATGCCTATCTTACACCTACTCGAATTTTTCTAATACATAGCATGCATTCACCTCCACCAAGGTATTTTAGATAACTTCCTAATGGTTCACTTTTCACATAATATATATATATATATATATATATATATATATATATATATATATATATATATATATATTACTTTCATGTTCCCACTAGTTAGTAATTAGAGTTCCTACTTATATTGTAATCAACTGTAATACTATCCCTTTTTAACTAGTGTCTTGAATATTTTAAAATATACACATATACTCGCTTATAATAGCAACAAAATAATTTTTCTACTTAAATTAATTCCTCTCTAAACATAAAGTTAATTCGAATTTCTAGCATGCTTCACCCCTAATTGCAAGTTATGTAATTTCCTAATTATGCGGGATGTTACACGGTCGTTCGGAGAAATTGCAGTTTTAAGCTGTTACGCGCGCCGTAGGCACGCTTCCCCAAACTCACTAATTTTCGTCAAACTTCATCAGAAATCATATTTCCTAATCTTATACACCATCTATAACTTCTATCCAAACCTAGAGCTCAAAATCCAATAGGCACGCTTTACGGTGCAACTATACAGCGATATTTTTACCCGGTAAAAACACTATTCACCGAATTTTCCGAAACTTGCCTCACCACTCAATTTTTCATTCTGAATCCATTTCCAGGGTTATTTTTATCATTTGAAACCTCCTACTCAATTTTACCTTCCTAGGGTTACGTGTTTGGCTAATTACCGTTTTACCCTTTCTTTGTATTTTAACCTAATTTTCAGGATTTTCACTAATCCTTCCCTTTAACTCAGGTTTAATATATTAATATTTAATTTAGAAATGCGAGGTTTTATAGCCAACAACTTCTGACTGACCTCAAGAACCTCCATGCTGAGAAGAAAAGGCTTAATCAACAGGTTGAAGCTGTCGAGTCTGTAGCTCATGGTTTCCAAGTTAAACTTAAAGAAACTGAAAAAGCAGTTGTTATTGCTGAAAAAAAATCCTAAAAGTCAAGTGACGAATTGGAAGTTATTAAAAAAGATAACTCAGACTTAACCCAAGAGCGTGTGAATGTTTGAAGAAAAACTTTGAAGATTCTTGCCTAAGCAGGTCGCGGATGAAATGGATTCTAAATACGCTGCTTATGGCCATCAAGTTCATGGTTGGGTGTTAGATCAGGTCAGCTTCTTCAACCCGGAAACTCCTCTTCGGGACTTAGATAAAATTGAAACTTTCAACTTCATTCAAAACGGCCAATTGGTTACTCAAGAGGAGGAAGGTCAAACTGTTGCCCTGGCGACCTGCCCATCTAAATATGTCAACTTGAACCAGGATTCTAGTACTACTTGAAGGATACTTGAAGGGGTGGGATGCCACTTTAACCTATATTTCTTTTTATGCCCTATGTCATTTTGTCCTGTACTTCTTATTTGTTTTGTAACTATTGTCCATTACGATGCTCGTATTACTATCTTTGTTACTACAAACCTTTTTATTTTATCCTTTATATTATAAACATCTTTTTCTTTGATATGACGAGCAAACTTATTCAAATATCTTTCTCCACAAACTTATTTTGAGAATGCTTTTTATTAATCTTTGTGACCAATTATCCAAGCAGTAGCATTCCGAGTAAAAACTGTTAAGAACGAGCACCATGTTCGAGTAAAAATGGCTTTTACTGAGTAATATATTCGTTGGTCTATGCGTTATACATTTGCGTACTATATCAAACTTATGGGTTTTACCGAGTACCTTATTTGAGTAAAAATAAGTTACAGTCCTTTACCCATTTACCTATCTTAGGCGAGTATACCTATAGTTTACCAAGTTACATCCGTCAAATACAGATGTCTTATAATTTACTTCTGGCCATTCATCCTGATACATGTCAAGCACACCTTTTAACATATGCGAATACCATATCCAAGTAATAAAAATGAATGATTCTTTACCATTTTATCTATGTTGAACGTTAAGGGTTTTTACCTTATATCCCCTTTTCTGATTAAAGAATATATACTAGCCCAAAAAACCAATTCTGGCGGATAGGTGAAGGTTCGAAAACTGCACCATAGTCATACTATGGTGCGCATACATGGGTGGAAAAACAAAAATTTTCGCAGCGGAAGCATAGACCATCTATACACCCCATGTATGAATGCTTTACGTTGAAACGATATAGGGTTTCAGAATTACCTTTTCACTTGTAGGCGCAAAAGGATGACGCCCTCCAACGGTTAACTCCTTCTTGCTAGCGAGAATTCTTTCTCCTTGATCCCTCCTTATCCTTGGTGGCTGGCTAGGCGCATGTAAGGAAGAGGCTACCAAGTGTTTGGATTATTTTTCTCAAGACTGTAATGGTGTCTTGAGGCTAGGCGATGGTGCAAAAGGAGAGAGAAGAAGAAAGGTTGGAACTTTTCCTAGAACCGTAAGAGGATAGAGGGAGCATCAATTTTTCTGATTCTGATCAACTACATCAGCCCCCTATGTTAGACGCACATATTGAATGGTGAGAGGATCTTTCTTTGCTTGATCCTCTCACTTAACAACAGACCAGACTGTTGGGAGCCTTTGGAAGCTTCATATAACACCTCGCAATTTTAAATTAACTATTTAAAATGTTAAATGAGTGATTAAGTGAAGAATTAGTGAAAATCCTAAAGATTAGGCCAAAATACAAAGAAAGGGCAAAACAATAATTAGCCAATACACAACCCTAGGAAGATAAAAATTGAGTAGAAAGTCTCAGATGGTAAAAATAACCCTGGAAATAGATTCAGAATGAAAAATTGAGTGGGTAGGCAAGTTTCAGAAAAATCAGTGAATAGTGTTTTTTGCGGGTAAAAATACCGCGGTAAGATTGCACCGTAAAACGTGCCAGTCGAGTTTCGAGCTCTAGATTTCAAATATGAATTATAAATGGTTTATAGAGTTAGAAAAAATAAATTATGATAAAATTTGATGGAATTAAGTCAGTGTGGGGAAGCGTGCCAACGGTGCGCGTAATAGCTTAAAACAGTGTTTTCTCCGAATGACCGAAAAACTCCGGATTCATCTGATAAAGTATAATTAAGGGACAATAGTCAATGTTAAAAATTAGAGTTTCTAAATAAGTTTTGAATTTATGGACGTTTAGTGAAATCGGAGAGAAATTCGGATGAGTTTTAAATCGCGTGGGACCCACACCACTTAAGCCCACTTGTGGAAGATTGATTTGATGTGTACGTGTGGAACGGGACTGTTAGTGTTGAGGTAAACCCTTGGAACTGGGGTTTAATCCCTTGTGTGCTCCACCACACCTAGTGGAAGGTTGTGGTTGGATTTTGTGTTTATAGCATTGTGTGATTATGTGCTTTCATGCCATATTGCTTGTTGTGTGTGAAAATTGTTTGGTCACTGGCCAGTTGACGTGTGTTGGTTTGGACATCCGCTGGGGATTCCAGTTGGGTTTTGCCGTGGGGTCGACTCTGGGAGCGACACCAGGATGATCCAAACGTGGGACTTCCGCTGGATAGGGCTTATGAGGAGTTCCAGTTGGGTTTTGCCATGGAGTCTTCTCAACCATGGGAGAGGCGCCAGGAAGGTCTCAGGAGTTATATGATGGAGTCCTTGAACGTAAATCCAATTGTGGATGTTCTCGGTTTGTCTTCAGTTGTTGGTGATATTGTATGTCATGCATATTATATGATGTTATATTTGCACATTGAGTGAGCCATGGGTTGGAGAAAGCCTCTAGTACCCTTGGTTTACTGAGATATATTTGTATATCTCACCCCGTGTTTGGGGGACCACATTTCAGGGCATTATGAGCCGGGAGGAGCTTCGGGCAAGAAGCCCGCTTAGTGGATAGCGGATTGCTTATGGTGCATGGGGCTAGTATGGCATTTTGGAGGAGTCTATGGAGTGCACATAGCATGTCATTTAGTATTTTAAGACTTAGGTCATGAACATATTGCATGATGTTATTTCCATGCTTTTGTAGTGTTCATGATTATGCTCTAAGTCTTGTTTATTGCCTTTATTCATGCCCTTGGATGAATTGTATATTTTGAGTGAGCATGAGACTTGTCCATTGCCACATTCATTGCATTTGAGGCCTTGATACATTATGTTGTAAATGGTCCATTCTTGTTGTAAAATGGCCATTAACTTAAGTAGTAATTGATGCATTCTTATATGAAAATGCATGATGGAAGGGCCTAGAGCCTACATTAGGGTATGTGTATGGTTTGTGTGGAGTATTAAGGTGTTACGAATGGATTACACAACTCTTTTTGAACTTAAAAAGCTGTCATCTGTCATTTTTACTGCATAGTAATCGATTACCCAAGCATGGTAATAGATTACCATGCAACAGGGGACGAAATTATTGCTACTATCTGCCTGGTAATCGATTACCTAGTGGAGTAATCGATTACCCAAGCTTGGTAATCGATTACCAGAGAACAGGGGATTGAAAATTGGCTACTGCCACATTTTGGTAACTGGTGGTAATCGATTACCACCCCCTGGTAGTGGTAATCGATTACCATAGTGTAAATTTTGAAAATTCATGTTTTTCTAGACTAAAAGAAAGGGGCTTAACTTAGTGTGTAGAACTCCAAATGGTGCGCGGTTTGAAACCACGCGTAGGTAATGTAAAGGACAACAACATGGTAAGAGGTGAGAGTAACTTAATGAGTTTAAATGTGTTGAGTAAAAAGAAGGACACCACACCTCCTAGGATTTAGGTGCTCAGCCGAACCAATGAGAGGAAGACAAGACTGCTAAGGTGCTTCATGGTTTTCTTATAGTATTCATGGTTTTGAGGGAATCATGAGGAAGAGGTTGCAAGCATGGTTTGTGGTGTCTCTTTTAGAGATCTTACGGTTGTGTGTGGAAGTATAAGGGAAGTTAATTGTAAATCTGAATCAAGGATGAACAATCCTATTTCTTGGGCGGTCTTTTGTTCTGCGCATGGAAGGAAAGAAGGATAAATTTTGGGCTGAGTTTGATTCGAAGGAATTAATGAGGAGGGGTCAGTTTGTTTCCTATTTCAATTTGCGAATAGGAGGAAATGGGTTGGCCAAATTTCTGGTTCAAAGGTACAAGAGAGAAAATAATAATCAGGTACAAGAAAGAAAAATAATAATCAGATGGCTTTTGCCCTTATTGGGTGCTAGGGAGGTGGGGCTGCCATTGACCAATAGGACCATATGCAAGGAGATTGCTTTCATTTATTGGCTGCATGGGCAACAAGGCTGATTGCTTGGGATACTAATACAAGTAATTAAAATTTTCTTTTTCTTTTCTCCTACTCCTAGCGCATACAAAGGGTTATAAGGATATACATGTGGCTGATGCTTGGCCAATAACAACTAACAAGTGGATTTTGTTTTAGGGATAACCAAGGATCATAAGAGGGAAAATATAGGGCTGACTTAAACCCTTATTTTAAAGGTTTGGGTCGTGGCCCATGAAGAATTTGAACCCTATAATTCATCTAAGCCATGTAGTTTCAAGAAGCTACTAAGTGTAACTAGAGTTTTCATGAGGAATACTTAAAATATGCCTATCTTACACCTACTCAAATTTTTCTAATACATAGCATGCATTCACCTCCACCAAGGTATTTTAGATAACTTCCTAATGGTTCACTTTTCACATAATATATATATATATATATATATATATATATATATATATATATATATATATATTAATTATTACTTTCATGTTCCCACTAGTTAGTAATTAGAGTTCCTACTTATATTGTAATCAACTGTAATACTATCCCTTTTTAACTATTGTCTTGAATACTTTAAAATATACACATATACTCGCTTATAATAGTAACAAAATAATTTTTCTACTTAAATTAATTCCTCTCTAAACATAAAGTTAATTCGAATTTCTAGCATGCTTCACCCCTAATTGCAAGTTATGTAATTTCCTAATTATGCGGGATGTTACACGGTCGTTCGGAGAAATTGCAGTTTTAAGCTGTTACGCGCGCCGTAGGCACGCTTCCCCAAGCTCACTAATTTTCGTCAAACTTCATCAGAAATCATATTTCCTAATCTTATACACCATCTATAACTTCTACCCAGACCTAGAGCTCAAAATCCAATAGGCATGCTTTACGGTGCAACTATACAGCGATATTTTTACTCGGTAAAAATACTATTCACCGAATTTTCCGAAACTTGCCTCACCACTCAATTTTTCATTATGAATCCATTTCCAGGGTTATTTTTATCATTTGAAACCTCCTACTCAATTTTACCTTCCTAGGGTTACGTGTTTGGCTAATTACCGTTTTACCCTTTCTTTGTATTTTAACCTAATTTTCAGGATTTTCACTAATCCTTCCCTTCAACTCAGGTTTAATATATTAATATTTAATTTAGAAATGCGAGGTTTTATATCCAACAACTTCTGACTGACCTCAAGAACCTCCATGTTGAGAAGAAAAGGCTTAATCAACAGGTTGAAGCTGCCGAGTCTGCAGCTCATGGTTTCCAAGTTAAACTTAAAGAAACTGAAAAAGCAGTTGTTATTGCTGGAAAAAAAATCCTAAAAGTCAAGTGACGAATTGGAAGTTATTAAAAAAGATAACTCAGACTTAACCCAAGAGCGTGAACGTTTGAAGAAAAACTTTGAAGATTCTTGCCTAAGCAGGCCGCGGATGAAATGGATTCTAAATACGCTGCTTATGGCCATCAAATTCATGGTTGGGTGTTAGACCAGGTCAGCTTCTTCAACCCGGAAACTCCTCTTCGGGACTTAGATAAAATTGAAACTTTCAACTTCATTCAAGACGGCCAATTGGTTATTCATGAGGAGGAAGGTCAATCTGTTGCCCTGGCGACCTGCCCATCTAAATATGTCAACTTGAACCAGGATTCTAGTACTACTGCCTCCGACGTAATTCCTACCATATGCCATTTTGAAGCTTGAGATATCCCATACATTGTATCAAAATCTTAGAATTTTTAGGGTGGTGCGCAGCCCTGTGCAGGCTAGGAAAAGTTTCTGCCCTGTTTTGGCCCTGCTCTTGGGGGCTGTTCTGGACCGTTTTGGGAAATTTATTCCCGCTTCGTTTCTTAGTCAAATTAAGTTTATGATATATCAAATCGAAGATTGAGGTGTCTAGTTTATGGTATAAAATTTGAGAGCAAATGGATGAGTGGATTAGGTGCAGAAATTCAAGGAGTGAAGGACGTTTGGAGCTGTTTCGGGGTTGGTTGGCAGTTTTGCTTGTCCAACTTCAAACGGCGATAACCGGAGCAAACGAGCTCGGAACCAAGCATGTGATAGCTTTCTAGAAAGGTGATTAAGTTAGGAAGAAAGATAGCAAGATATGAGAGACTGAATTTTTACTGTGCGTCCGCAGTAATCTAGAGACCGAACCATGTTCGAATGTGTAGAAAATGCAAAAGTGTGAAATTGGCTAAGTGGATTTATGGGAACCCCTTAGTGTCTTATTATAACTAAAGTAAACTATTAAAATAGTATAGATAAGACAGCCATTGGGTGGTTGAAAGTTGTCTCCAACTGAAGAGGAGAAGTTGTTGAAAGTGCTCAAAGAGCACAAGACAGCCATTGGGTGGTCTATCTCTGATTTGAAGGGAATTAACCCTTCCTTCTGTACTCACAAGATTTTAATGGAGGACAATATCAAACCAGTGAGGCAGCTTCAGAGAAGATTAAACCCAACAATGAAGGAAGTAGTTCGAAAGGAGGTGATGAAACTATGGATGCTGGAATGATTTACCCCATTTCTGACACTGCATGGGTAAGCCTAGTACAGACAGTCCCAAAGAAGGGAGGTTTAACTGTCATGAAAAATGAAAAGAATGAGTTGATTCCCACAAGGACTATCACGGGTTGGAGGATGTGTGTTGATTATAGGAGGCTAAATTCAGCCACCAGGAAAGATCATTTTCCTCTTCCATTTATTGATCAAATGCTGGAAAGGCTAGCCGATCATGCTTTTTATTGCTTCTTGGATGGATATTCCGGCTACAACCAAATTCCAGTAGCACCAGAAGATTAGGAAAAGATAGCCTTTACATGCCCATTTGGAGTTTTTGCTTACAGAAGGATGCCATTTGGCCTCTGTAATGCACCTGCGACATTTCAAAGGTGTATGCTTTTTATATTTTCTGATATGGTAGAAAAATATTTGGAGGTTTTTATGGATGATTTTTCTGTATTTGGTTCCCTGCTTTGTTTCATGCTAAGTTAATTTAGCTAAGGTTTTGAAGAGATGTCAGGAAACTAATTTAGTGCTAAATTGGGAAAAGTGTCATTTCATAGTACAAGATGGCATAGTATTGGGCCATAAGATTTCCAAACAGGGCATTGAAGTTGATAAGGCTAAGTTAATGCTAATTGAGAAACTACCCCCCCCCCCCCCCGTTAATATTAATGGTGTGCGAAGTTTTTTAGGCCATGCAGGTTTTTATCGAAGATTCATTAAGGATTTTTCGAAGATTGCAAAGCCTCTTAGCCAGCTGTTGGTGAAGGACAAGGAGTTTACATTTGATGAAGCTTGTCTCAATGCATTTAATGTGTTGAAAGAAAAGCTAACCACAACACCTGTTCTGACGGCACCAGATTGGAGTCTTCCGTTTGAACTCATGTGTGATGCGATCACATACGCCATGGGTGCAGTCCTTGGTCAGCGTAAGGACAAATTGTTACATGTTATTTACTATGCAAGCAAAGTCTTTAATGAGGCACAAGCAAATTATGCCACTACTGAAAAAGAAATGCTTACAGTAGTTTATGCATTGGATAAATTTAGATCTTATTTGATAGGTTCTAAAGTTATTGTTTTACTGACCATGCTGCTATTAAGTATTTGATGAGCAAGCAAGATGCAAAGCCACGGTTGCTGCGATGGATGCTTTTGTGTCAGGAGTTTGACTTGGAAATCAGGGATAAAACTGGAGTGGAGAATAAAGTTGTTGATCATTTGTCTAGGATTCAGGATAAGCAACTACAAGAAGGACCTGAAATTGAGGTTAATGAGTTCTTCCCTGATGAACAAGTGATGGCAATAATAATGCATCCATGGTTTGCGAATTTTGCAAACTACAAAGCTGCTGGTTCAATTCCAGATGATCTTACTTGGCAACAAAAGAAAAAGTTCCTACATGATGCACGGAGGTACCACTGGTATAATCCATTTTTATATTTTCAATGTGCTGATGGTATTATTTGCAGGTGTGTAGCTGAATTTGAGATGCCATATATTCTATGGCATTGCCACGCATCTGATTACGGAGGTCAGTCTAGAGCTAACCAGACCGCGCAAAAAGTATTGCAGAGTGGCTATTATTGGCCAACAATCTTTAAAGATGCGCGGAACTTTGTGGAGAAGTGTGACAAGTGTCAGAGAACAGGAAACATTTCACGAAAGGATGAAATGCCCCTCAACTGTATACTGGAAGTAGAGCTTTTTGATGTTTGGGGAATTGACTTCATGGGACCATTCCCTAAGTCATACTCGAATCAGTATATCTTGGTAGCTGTGGACTATGTGTCCAAGTGGGTAGAAGTAGTTGCATTACCCACAAATGATGCAAAGGTGGTAATTTCTTTCTTAAGAAAGAATATTTTCACCCGCTTTGGGGTTCCTCGTGCAATCATCAGTGATGGAGGAACCCACTTTTGCAATAAGCAATTTGAGAGCTTGCTTACAAAGTATGGTGTTCCTCACAAGGTGGCAACACCATACCATCCTCAAACCAGCGGACAAGTTGAAATCTGTAATAGAGAGCTGAAGAGGATTCTAAAAAAGACAGTGAGCAACTCAAGAAAGGATTGGGTTAAGAAATTGGATGATGCACTCTGGGCATAAGGACTGCATTCAAAACACCAATAGGTATGTCACCATTCCAATTGGTATATGGTAAGTCCTGTCATCTTCCCGTGGAATTAGAGCATAGAGCTTTGTGGGCAATCAAATTTTTAAATTTTGAACCATCAAAAGCTAATGCTAAAAGATTGCTGCAATTGAATGAGTTTGATGAGTTCAGGCTGGCAGCTTATGAGAATGCCAAAATTTATAAAGAGATGGCATGACAAAAAAATTTAGCCAAAAGAGTTTGAGCCGGGGCAACAGGTGCTGTTATACAACTCTCGACTGAGATTGTTCCTAGGTAAGCTGAAGTCTCGTTGGTCTGGTCCTTTTGTTATTAAAAAGGTATTTCCATAAGGAACAGTTGAGATTTCCCCTCCTAATACTGAAAGACCTTTCAAGGTCAATGGGAGTCGGTTGAAGGTCTATCATGGTGGAGATATCTATAGGACACAATTTCTGTCCCTTTGTCTTCACCCAAATCTTAAATGATTCCTGTCAGGCTCATGACGTTAAACAAGCCCTCATTGGGAGGCAACCCAGTAGAAACAATTAGTGTTTAGTCATTTTCATGATTTTAGGTTAGATAATAAAAAGTTGTAAACTTTGAACTGACGCTTCCAGCGTCAGATTCACACTTGTAGCGTGAGAACACAGGAGCTTCCACGCTGATAGCGTGAGACTCACGCTACGAGTGTGAGAAGACAGCAGCCTCCATGCTGTCAGCGTGGATTTCACGCTGATAGCGTTAAATATTAGAAGGTCCCACGCTCATAGCGTGAGATCCGCGCTCAAAGCGTGAATGATCAGAAAGACCCACACTATCAGCGTGGTATTGACGCTATGAGCGTGGGTTCAAAAAAAAAATTAAACCCTAAAACGTTCAGCCGCCACTCCACCTCACTCATTCTCACTCTTTCTCTCTTCTCTTTCTCTCCTTCCGCCGCTCAGCACCTTCCTCACCGCTACACATCACCACCTTCCTCTCTTCACTCATCTCTCTTTCCTTCTTTCTTCCTCACCGCCTCACACCTTACCAACCACCACTCACCTCAGCTGCAACCGTCGCATCAACCACCACACCATCTTCCCCTCTTTCTTTTTCCCACTCACCTCAGCTGCAACCAACCGCGCCACCATCAACCACCAACCTCAGCACCAAACCACCGCCAGCTAAGACCACCAACAACCACCGTTCACCACCAACCTCAACACCACAACAAACCATCATTTACCATCGTGTATTGGTGGCTCACAAACTAGGGTTCTAATTTTGGGTTTGCATTTCGGGATTTTTGGAAAGATTGTTCGGAGCTAGGGCTTATAGAATTTTCTTGCAAATTCCTCAATTCATCAAATGGCGGCGACAAAGTAAATTTGATGATACTTGATGTGTTGTTTGATTTTGCTATATGTCCATGGTCATATGAGTGCTGGTGGTATGTGGTCATGATTATGTTGATTATACCAATTTAGACATGCATGCTAAGTGTTTGTTAAATTGTCTCATAGCATTTACCTAATGCATACTTGATGGATGTAATGGAGTGTGTGTGTGTGTGTGTATTAGTTCAAGGATAGTGAGATTCAATGCTTCATGATTTTGTGGAGAAAATGCATTGTATAGCATACATACCACATGTTGAGATTTTTATCTTTCACAAGTAACATGTATTTGCTTAGATGCATTGGGTGGAAATAACTTAAATACCAAATGCCACAACCACATGATAATTGATGTTATTTTGGTATCTTTCACATACTATTTGGATATGATGCCTTTCAAGTTTTGATATGGACTGATTGAATATTACACTAGCAGGAATTGTTACAAGATGGTTTGACCTGTAATCAGCATGAGATAAATTTGGGAAATTAGTTGTTGAGTGTCTGATATGCTGAAATTTTTATGGCATGTTGCTAACTGATGCACATAAATGGATTCTATTATGTTGGAACTTTTCTGAGTGCAGGGTAAGCAAGTAAAAAAATCCACAAAGGGGACTGGCCAAGGTGGAAAAAGGGGTGAAAGTAGTGTTGCTGGCACAAAGTGGCCCAGGACCTCTTCCACATCTTCTGTGTTTGATAGTACTAGGTTCTTATCACCTGAGGCTCAAGACCGGTACTATCGATGGTTTGACTCTAAGAAAATCATTTCAGAGAGGCAAATCAGTGCTTTCCTGGATACTGATTGCCCAATAAGGACAACAGCTGAGAGAAGAAGATGGAACAAGCTGGTAAGATTTGCTGCTCCTAGTTCCAGCATAATTCTAAAAGAATTTTGTGCTAATGCTGATTTGGAGACTGTGGATACAACTCGGAGGAGATGGGTGCGTGGGCACGAAATCTCTTTCTCTTCTGCAACAATAGAGAGATTTCTTGGCACCACACACGACTGTAACGAGGATTGCTATTTTGCTCAGACATTCAACAGAATGCAACCTGCTGCTGAAACAGGACTCTATTGGGAGGATATGCCAGATATTGCTGAAAGAATAAGAAGTGCAATCACTCACCATCATACCACATGGAAACCAAAGAGTGGACATCCGGGGGTACCTGAGAAATTGGAAAGGGTGGATCTAAATCCTGAAGCAATGTTTTGGCACACCTTTATAAACTCCACTATCATTGCATCTACAAACATGAGTGATGTAAATGTTGAAAGAGCAGTGCTACTATATACCCTTATGGGTGAGGAAAATTTGAATATTACTGCTCTTTTGTCTGAAAGAATTGTCTATATCATCACCCAGAAGAAAGCCGAGATCCATCTAGCTCACAGTTCCTTGATTCAGCAGCTTTGCTTGGAAGCTGGAGTGGAAATTTATGATGATGAGCCCAGTGATGTCAAGGTGAAAAAGGAGCTTACACAAGCAAATTTCAATGCTATGAGGGCAGAGTCCAGTCGTCATGCCATCTGGAAGGCGTCTTGTGCCGCAGGTGAAGCACACCCAGTACCACCACCAGCTCCAGCACCAGCAGCAGCACCTTATGCAGAATTGGTCCTACTTGAGAGATTGGACCGTCAGATGCAAGAGGTGACGATTGAGCATAGGCTTATCAGGGGCATGATAGAGAGATTATGTAGTGATCGTGGGATCGACACTACTAGTTTCAGATCACAGCCTCCACTTTCTTCACCCCCAGCTCAGGATGACAATGCTGCCATGGAGGATTACTGATGATCCTCTTTACTTCAGCATCATAAACATTTTTTCTAGTTCTTTTATTTTGTTGTTTAAAGTATTTGTAGACAGCTTTGTGGATAATTGTTCCCTTTTATGCAGTACTTTCTGATAAATATCTATTTTTGTTGATTAATAAGTGTGTGAGTGTTCCATTTGGCAGAATGAGCTTCTTTGACTAGTATAGTCTGTTGCTGAGGACAACAATATTCTAAATCTGGGAATTAGGGTCGCATGCTGTATATGCGAGACCTGCTAAATGTGGAACACAACAGAAAGGAAACAGAGAATTTAATTGGAAAAAGGGAGAATTTTAAACTTTTGCTATTATTATTTAGTCTTTTATTTTCTATTTATTTCTTTTATTTGCATGTTGAAAAAAAAAAACTTGAATTTCAGAGCAAGCAATCTCAGGTTTGACATATTTGCTTAGTCTTATTGTGGTATGAGTCATCAAAAGCATGATATCTGTGAAATATTCATTTGTTTATATAATCTTGGAATGATGCCTGATTGTCTGTATAGCTGCTATGTGGTGAATTTTTCTAAATAATGCTTGATGTGAATTCTGGAAGTTAGATCCTAGTTTGAAAAACAGCCGTGAGGATTGAGTTTAAAACAGAAAAAAATTATTCAGAGAGACCTCATTGTAGTAGTTTTCTTGAATTTGAATTGTTTCTCTAGCTTGCATGCATGACTGATATGATAAAGGCAATTTTTCTTGTTAAGCTTACAGCCAAATAACCTACCTGGGAAATCATCCTTTGTTAAACCCTTTTTGATCCTAAGACCAATTTTTTCAAACACCTTGTGAAAGTTGCTTAACCGTGTCTCATTGACACACTTGGAGAGATTGAATTGCTGATTCCAAAGACTAAAATCAAAATCTTTCTCAGAAAAGAAAAAGTTAAGTAAAGGAAAAGAGAATGGTCTGAGAAGTTAAAATATAGCTCAGAAGAGAAAAGAAAAACAAAAAGATGAAAAGGTAGTGAAAAGGGGAAAAGGATCAAAAATGTCAGAATGGCAGAATTGAAGAGCTGAGAAGAAAGTAATGTCAAAGATCTTAGAAATTCAGTCTCTCCAAATTCATCAGCCTCTAACCAAAGATTCCAACCCTCAAACCAGGCCAAGTTTTAACCTATTAAAGACCTTTTGATCAGTCTATGCATGTCAAATGGATTCCTTATTTTTAGGAATTTGAGAATATGTTCAAAATCATGGATTACTGCTACACTGATGGAATGAGTGCAGAACCCTCAAACACTGAGTGATGAGAATATATGTATCTAGTGAGGAACATTCAAGCTAGGATTCAAATTCTTGATACAACTGAAGAGTATTATTGTGAATTTTTACCTGGGAGTTATACATGCATAGCAGTTTAATTTCTTAAGATGTATATGTTCAGATGTCTCTTTGCAGAATTAATCTTACTTTTCTTTTGATTCATTACATTGCTGGGGACAACAACGTTCAAATCTGGGAATTGTTTGATATGCCTTCAGCACATAAGTAAATTCAAGCCAAAAAGAGAAAAATAATGAACTATTCCTCATTAAAAGGAAACATTTCTTGTTGTATTTCTTAAATTCCAATTTCAAGAGTGTTCAACTGATTTTATGCTCATTTTGCAGGAAAAGCAGACATATCTGGAAGAAAAATGAGGATTGGCCAAAGTGAAGACCCACGCTTACAGCGTGGGATTGACGCTGATGGCGTGGGAATCCAGAAAGACCCACGCTCACAGTGTGGGATTGACGCTGATAGTGTGGGAATCCAGAAGGATCCACGCTCATGGCGTGGGATTGACGCTCATGGCGTAGGGGACCAGAAGCATCCACGCTCATGGCGTGAGATTGACGCTGATAACGTGGAAAGTCAGAAGCATCCACGCTCATAGCGTGGAACTGACGCTGATAGCGTCAGTTGCGTAAGCCACAGCCGTGCTTTCAAGGGGCAAAATTGGAAAAGAGGAAATGTTTATTTTTATAAATAGGAGGATTACTT
>JAVKPL010012168.1:0-57038 GCA_032173675.1 Gastrolobium villosum | reverse complement strand
CTGATGAAGTAGACGAGTTTCTTTCCCTCCGGTTTAGAGTCTTTGATCAGGGCTGCACTGACCGCCTCATTGCCGACGGCGAGGTATAAGTACAGAGTCTCACCGCTGTCCGTTTTGGAGAGGAGTGGTGGGCAGGAAAGGGCTTTTCACCATTGAAAGGTAACTCCTTTCTTGAGTAAGCCAAAGAGAGGAAGAGACCTGTGTGCCGAGTTCGCTAGGAATCGGGTGAGGGCCACGAGCCTCCCGGTCAATTGTTGGACTTCTTTGATGGTTTGAGGGCTTCTTATTTCGATGACAGCTTTACACTTATCAGGATTGACTTCAATGCCTCTTTCAGTGAGCATGAAGCCTAAGAACTTTCCCACGGGGACTCCGAAGGTTCATTTGCTGGGGTTGAGGCACGTGTTGTACTTTCTTAGCCTCTCGAACACGCCTTGGAGGTCACCCAAGTGCTGCTTTGGGTCTCTTGACTTGGCGATCATGTCATCAATGTACACTTCTATGCTGTCACCAATCAGGTCTTTGAATACCGTGTTCATCATTAGCTGGTATGTTGCACCAACATTCTTCAGTCGAAAGGGCATCATGGTATAACAATAATTGGCGTTCTGAGTGATGAGCGCCGTTTTGTCTTGGTCTTCTTCCAGTAGAGGGATTTGATTGTACCCTGAGTATGCATCCATGAATGATAGCATTTTGAAACCTGACGCGTTATCAACGAGCTGGTCGATGCTGGGGAATGGATATGCGTCTTTGGGGCACACTTTGTTCAGGTCGGTGTAATCGACACACTTTCTCCACGCCCCATTAGGCTTTTTGACCAGTACAGGGTTGGATAACCAAGTGGTGTATTTGATTTCTCGGATGAAGCCGGCGTCATGCAATCGCTTAACCTCCTCATCAATGATCTTTTGTCGGTCAGGGCCGAACTTCCTCTTCTTCTGAGCGATGGGTTTGGCTTTGGGATATATGGATAATCGGTGGCAACAAACTTCAGGGTCAATGCCTGGCATGTCTGATGGTTTTCAGGCAAACAGGTCTTTGTTGTCTCTGAGCAGCTTGATTAGCTCGTCTTTGGTGTCAGGGTCAATCGTCGTCCCATTGGTTGTCGTCTGATTAGCATCGCCCAGGACGACGTGCTCTAAGGCTCCATCGGGGGTGGGCCTGACATGCTCAACTCGGGGATCGTCCCTTGCATCGAACTCTACCAAGAAACACTGGTCGTGTTTCTTCACGTTCTTCCTTGGGCTGCCTTTGGGTGACGACAGGCTGACGTGCGGCTGTGGTACTGGTTGGTCTTTGAATGTGACTCTTGTAGCTGGCCTCAGGGATATATTATAGCATCTTCTGGCAACCAACTGATCGCCTTTCACCGTCGCTACTTTGTTATCCTTGGTGACAAACTTCATTGCTAGATGCGGGTGAGAAGCGCTTGCTTCAAAGGCGGCGAACATCCTTCTGCCAAGAATGGCATTGTACGCTGAGGGGGTATCTAGCACCAGGAACTGGATGTCCGATGACTTTTGTAACAGCTTGTTGTACACCTGTATTGTTAACATTAATTATGATATTAAGCGCAGTTACAATCACAGCAATTCATTCATAAAAATGAGAATAAACTTTTTTCGATTATTACGCGAACAGTAAAAGGATAAATAGCGTAATAATAAAAAAGCTGTGATCGTAACTGAAACACTAGCGGAAGACTTTCTTAACTATTTATACACTTATTTTATCACATACAAGATACTAAGGGGTTCCCATAAACCCACTTAGCCAATTCCTCACTTTTTACGTTTTTACCACTTAACCGGATTTGCTAATTTGATTTTCTACGAACACAAAATAAAAATCCAAACTTAAACTCCAGATTATATTTTTTCCTTATTCACTTACCTTTCTAACAAGCTATCACACACTCGATTCCGAGCTCGTGAGCTCAGGTTATCGCCGTTTGAAGTTGGACCAACAACATTGCCTACCAACTCCAAAACAGCCGAAAACCTCCAATCTTCACGGAATAAACTGTACCTAACCGCCCAGCCAATGATTCTCAAACTTTTACACCATAAACTAGACATCTCAAACTTCGATTTGATATATCGTACGCTTAATTTGACCAAGTAAGGAAGCGGGAATTAATTTCTCAAAACTACCACAAATCTGCCCACTAAACAGGACAGAAACAGGGCAGTACGTGACAACGGCCCCATGGGCTGCGCACACCACCAATGATCCTAGGCTTTTGACACAACGTAGGGGGCATCTTAAGCTTCAAAATGGCGTACGGCTCGTCCCAATCGGACCACTATGGAGAGAGATACGCTCTTCCAAAGTTCACCCAAAAACTGCCAATTCTACAGAAAATTCGCCAGAGTTTCCTTTTATTTCCTAAAATCCCCAAATTTGCATAACCTGTTTAACACCACTAATACACCTGAAATCCGGCAAAATCTAATGGGTGGCACACACAAGGACCAACAACGCCTTGGGGCACTTACAACCCAATCCATTATACACTTAAAACATAAGCAGTTTACTTTTAAATCCTTTATAGTTTTAATAACTAACATTCAATTTCATGCATAAATCATAATGCAGATAATCATAAACCTACAATAGGCCTAAAGCCCTACCATCATATTACATACATCCATGGTACATTTACAACACTGGATTACATTTACATTTACAACTTTAACTTTAAACTACAAATATTTACATATTACACTTCACTTGCCAAATAAATCCATAAACTAAAATGACATGATAGTTAAACTATGCACCACTGCTCCACTCGTCATCATGCGGGCTTCTTGCCCGCTGCTCCATATCCACTGGTACATCCTGAAATAATGCCCCGAGACGGGGTGAGATATACGGATATATCTCAGTAACTAAGAGGTTCTGGAGAAAACTCTGCCCAATGGTTCACTTCGATGTATATCAATAATATAAAAACAACACCACTGTTATAAAACGGGATAAAGCAAGGGATTTAGAGAAAAAGGGATATATATCAGAACAACTACGACATGCGGGATGGTAGCTACCAATACCACGCCATGTCCTCGGCTATACGCCTATGGGTACTACCCCTGGCGTGTTCATAGAACAACCCACCAAGGTACCCCTTCCAACCATATACACCAGAGACTACCTAGTGTGCTCCTATCCGGATAACACACCACGACCCTGGGTCAACTGGAACTCCCTCTCGGAGACCTATCCAGTGGCAGTCCGGAAACACTTGCCCGAAGGCTAAAAATATCTACTGGCCAGAGATCTGGTACATAAGTACCCACTGTGATAATGCACATGCATGCTCATGCTGTTCTACACTACTCATACACACTTCCTACCATTGCCATCAACTAGCAAGGTGGAACACAAAAGGGGAACAAGCCCCAGTACCAAGAGGTTACCTTTCTTTTTCCTTTCACTGAGCTCCGCAGAACTCCACTTATAGCTTGATTCACAGGGAACGCCTCAATCCACTTGATCCAGGACCAAGGGCAATCCACTGTTTCACTGTTCCAAGTTTATATCCACGTACGGCAACCTGTACAACCATGCACAGCCGTCAGTGTCAGTCAAAATACGTCAAGATGCGAAAACGTCGGATTTTCTCTCCACTCCCTTAAGGGTTCGACCAACATAGTGTTATTTTGGGTTTTATTTTTCTAAATTTTCTTTCTCATTCTATTTCACTTACTTAGTTTACCCAAAGGCTAGTTCAATCGCCGTTTTTCGGTTTTACGACTTCTACGCAACATTTTGCGAAATATTACACTTTATGCACATTTTGTCACTTTCAACACTTATTATTTTTACATTGATTCTTCCACATGCCAATCACCACACAACCCATCTAATAACTTTTTCATTAAATAACACAACACCAAAGTGTTCTAAAACATCAATTTGCCCAATTATATATAAATGGCCGAATCTTGGTTATCCAAACCAAGGATTTCCACTCAATTCCTATGGTCCACCACTCACATAATGACTTCATATCATCATATAATCACACTACAATTCACTATAACACACATTAACACCAAAACTCAAAAATCCATTTCATGCACCAATTTTTTTTCAAAGTTAAAATTCATTTTTTTCGCTTAAAAGTTTCATTGCATTTCTAGCATTAATACATCATTCTAAGACATTATCATCTAATTGACATTTTCCATTTGAGCTCTCTAACACCACATATCACAAAATCCCTCTTTAGTGTCCATAATCAAAACTCAAAATTCAACCATTGAAATGTTGAAATAACTCACCCAGTTGTACGGTATATGGCTCCACCTAAGTATACTCCACCATTGGAGCATTTAAAAGCTCCAAGAACACAATTTTCACCAAGATTTCAAATCTGATTTTTGCCCAGATCTCGCCAAATACGCGGTTTCAAGGCTCAAGAGTGGTACCAATGTGTTTAGAAGGTGTTTTCCATCAAGATTCAACACAAACTTTGTTGAATTTGGTTGAGAATTGGTTGGTTTAGAGGAAGGAAGAAAACTTGCGCAAATTTGAAGGAAAATGGAGCTGGCGCGCGCTGGAGAAGAAGAAACGAAATCTGGAAGAAAATGAATAGTACTTCCAAGAGTTTATTTGACTTAAAGTGGGTACCGGATCCCACGTGATTTAAAACTCACCCGAATTTCCCTCCGATCGTCACTAGAATTCACAATTTAAAAACCTAATGAGGAATTATAATTTTTCATCTTAATAAAATACTTTAATTTTACTTCCTCAGATAAATTTGGAGCTTTCCGGTTGCTCGGAAAAACACTGCTTTAAGCTACAACGCGCTCCATTGACAAACTTCCACAAATTGACTTAAATCCTTCAAATTTTATCAGAAATCATATTTCCTATTTCTATGGACCATTTAAAATCAATATTTGAAACCTAGAGCTCAAAATTCCACTGGCACGTTTTACGGTGTAATCTGACTGCGATAATTTTACCCGCGAGAAACACTATTCACTGATTTTTCTGAAACTTGCCTATCCACTCAATTTTTCATTCTGAATCCATTTCCAGGCTTATTTTTATCATCTGAGACCTTCTGCTCAATTTTTATCCTCCTAGGGTTGCGTGTTGGCTAATTACCGTTTTGCATTTCTTTGTATTTTGGCCTAATCTTTGGGATTTTCACTAATCCTTCACTTAATTTCTCACTTAATACTTTAATTACTTAATTTAGAATTGTGAGGTGTTATAACTTTGATGTGGGTGGAGTTCCCAAAGATAAACGTAGGTTTATCATTCCAAGCGGCTTGGTGGTTGTTGCGTTGAAAAATGAAAGTTCGCCTGCAACCGGAGTTAGATCGTTAGTTGTAGATCCCAACGCTTTAAAACATGGTAGGAACAAGATATCGGCAGAACTGCCGTGGTCAACGAAGACACGGTTAACGCCAAAGTTGGCGATTGTTGCTTGAACGACCAGGGGGTCATCATGTCCGGGGAGGACATTACCCAAATCTCCGTAGTCCCAGACGATCTTGGGTTTGGTGGGGCATGAATCAGCTTTAGCCTTGCTAATGACTCTACCAACCACCACCAAACATTGCTTCAAGTGTTTCTTCCTGGCGTTGGAAGTTTCTCCTGCCCCACTCAAACCGCCAGAGATCATATTTATTACTCCATGCTTAATGACAGCCGAGTCTTCATCATCCTCGTCTCTTCTTTCCTTACGGCGTGGGCTGGGAGGTGTGTTGTGGCCTCTTGGGGAGTCTGCTCTTCGGGTGCGGTCATGGCGGAACCGGTATCGTGATGAGTTGGCTCTTTTTGGAGATCTGCTGCGCTCGTGAAGTCACCTTCCTGGTCCGTCACCACGAGCGCCTTCCGTGGTCCGTTGTTGAGCCCCACCTTTGATAAGTTTATCAATTTCTTCTTTCAGGTGTCTGTAGTCTTAAGTGTTGTGGCCGTTACTGCGGTGAAACTTGCAATACACAACGATCTCCCTGTTTTGTTCTGGGTGTTGAGAGGGGTTCTTGTGTTCTTCTTTGTACTCGGTTTGGTTAACACTATGAGGGCGGCGTCCTGACTGACCGCGCCCTGAAGAACGGCCGGCACTTCGAGATGAGTTCTGTGTTTTTTTGTCGTCATCGCCCTGAGCCTTGCCTTTGGTTGGCTTTTGCGCCTGGCTGTGCGATGGGTCGTTGGTCCTGCTTCCTTTGTATTCTTCTATCCGCATGAATTCTTGGGCTTTCTTCTTGACGCCTTCATAATCAGTTATTTCATGGCGGGCTAGCTCGTAAGGGAACACTCCTTGTCTTAAGCCCGAAAGGAGTATATGTACTTGCACCTTAGGGTTAAGGCCTTGCACTTGTAAGGCTTCCTTGTCAAAGCGGTCAAGGAAGGTTCTGAGGGACTCGCCTGATTGTTGCCGGATCTTTTCAAGTGAATGGACGGATTTGGGGACAGGGCGATTAGTGGCGAAGTGGGTTTGAAACTTACAGGCCAGGTCGTCCCAAGAAGAAATACTACCCGTTGGTAGGGTAGTGTACCATGTCAAAGCTCTTCCGCCTAGAAGTGTTGGGAAGGTTCGGCACATGAGGAGGTCGGTTTCTCCGTGGAGGGTCATTGCCGCTTTGAACTTTTGGATCCATTCGAAGGGGTCAAAATCTCCAATATAGGTGATTATGTTGGAAGGGCCTTTGAAACCGAGGGGTATGGGGGTCAGGCGTAGGACGTCGGTCAAAGGTTTGTTCCATCCCGAAGTAGTAGCATGTGTTAACTGTGGGTGTGGGTTGTGTGCTTGTTGACCAAGGGGTTGGCGGGGTGCAGCTGGGGCTTCAACGGAATAAGAGAGGGCGGGGCCTTGTTGGACGACACATTGTGGTTGGCCTAGGTTCATGAACGACCCTTGGGGTTGTGGAGGAGCTTGGGGTTGTGTGGGGTGGTATTAGGGTTGCGGGGCAACAGTGTTGTGGGGTGGTATTGCGTAAGCGTGGAATGGGTAACCAGCGGGGTAAGGTGCGGGGAAAGACGTGAGTGGGTTCTGGCCATATGGCCTGTTGGGATATAGGGCGGCACCAGGGGCGTGATAATCATTATAGAAAGGTAATGGTTGGCTTTGAGCAGGTCGTGGCTGATAGACTGTGAAAGTTGGTTGTGGGCCTGCAACGGGTAATGACATCCCGAAGCGGACGCCTGGTGGTGGGGGTTGAGTAGGGATCAAAATTTCACCTTGTGCTTCTCGTATGATAACCTGGCAATTATCTCATGCCTCTCTTCTGCCAGTCACAGGTAACGGAGGATTAACCGACTGTAACACTGGGGGGAGGGCCTCGCCGGCGGCCTGTTTCGCTGGGGCGGAATGCATGGATGGTGGGGAGTTGGAGCGAACCATTTGTACATGGCCTTCAGGAGTTCCAGCTCTCGTTTGCTCTGCTCTTCTTGTAATAACGGCCATATTTGATTGTCAGGAAATGAGGTGTCGTTTATCAGCTGGTGAAAGAATGGGAATAGAAGTTTATAGTTTCCCACTGACGGCACCAATATACCGTTGGGATCTATAAGCCCACTATGTTCCCTTTAGGGGGGTGATTATCGTATGGGTGATACCTTTGGCTTAGGTAAAAACCAAGCCAAGAGATACTATCCCAAGTATAAGCAAACAATCAGTACAAGGTTAGTGAAATGATAGGGAATTCAAATGATGGGCAAAATAACGATACATAACCCATTCTAGTTGTGCCCATGGGGGCTATTTATAAGGATCATGATGAGGATTAGTGGGGGGTCAACCCTCCTTGGGATACACTCCTATGATAGCAGTGTTGGGCGGTGTTGGCGCTGACATTGTGGCAGCGCTGCACCTTCTGCAACTGGCGACGCCAGTATTGGGTAAAGGAAGAGTTTTTCTTTGTGATACCTGTGGCGACTGCCTTTGGTGGTTAACGTCCTAAGGTGAGACATTTCGGTATATCTCTCAGGTGTGTTGCAGCCTTGAAGGACGCGACGTGGGATGAGGATGAGGATTAGGTCTGAGTAGCTGGGTTGTTCTTGTAGTTGGGCTATCCGGAACAAAATGAATATGCTTTTAACTCTTGTTATCATATAATAATACAATACCTACGTTTATGGGTAGGACTTGGATATATTGGGGCCTGTGCATACGTGAGGTTGAGCTAGTGAGTTGTACTCTTTCTAGGCTTCACTGTTTCAACTTCAAGCTTGAAAGCCCTTGGCCCTTGCTTGTTGCAAACTTGCAATTAATCGTCATATAATTGGAAGTTACTTTTTAGTATTTTAACGCATAGCGAAATAGTTGAGATAACCAATTTCAAATGACCATGTTCTGACACCTCGGACAAATTACGCGTGCGGAGCGGATTTTTTTAATATACTCCAGGAGTATATTAAAAAATGGTATTCCTTTTCTTTTTTTTTTTTTGGTAAAAAAGCACTCTTATATCCCTTTTTTTTTTTCTCTTATTTTTTTTGATTTTTAATTTTTAGACCGGTCCACATTAAAAACGCTTGTGCGGAGCATGTATTTACGTGAATGACACTGCTGCACTGACACATTTAGCAACGTCAGCATTCTGAATCTGACCACTTGCACCTACAACAGCACGCATCCTGCAACATATGTCTCTCCCGTGTATTTGGATTTTTATGTTTGATTATGTGATTTGATAATAAAATAAGAGAAAAAAAATATGTAATTTTCAAAAAAGTGATTAATGATTATAGTCAAATAAAATAATAAAATAATTACTTTTAAATATGAGAGGATCCAAATCACTTTATTTACTTGTTGGATCTAATTCGATGCCCCTCTCCCATCCCACTATAAAATAGAGGCTTGAGGAATCCTCAAATAATATTCTCCTGCCATTCTAAACACTTTGTCTCATTCCTCATCATCCTTGGATCAACATCGCACCAAGAGACGGGTAGATCTTCTCGCAATAATTGATGCAAGTAACGGAACACTTTTCCAAGACAATGAGGCATAGGTGAAGGATTTTGTATCTCACTTTTCTAGTTTTTCCATACTTGAACCCAAATATTTGGATTCTGAATTTTTCACTCGAGTGAGCTTCGACATATATGAATACTTGTTATCTCATATGTTTGTTATTTTTCATAAATTCAGAGGCTTCTGATAGTATTACGGTGATTTGATTTAATTTGATACTTAATTTTCATTCAATATTAGTTACCTAGTAATTTTTATTATTTAAATTTGGTATTGGAATATTACATGATAATTAATATCATGAGGTACGTATTTAGAGATGGAAAAGTTTGTCCATATTAGAGACAGAAAAATTTGAGCCCTAATAGAGACGGAAGAAAATAGAGAGACATAATTAATTTGTGCTTAATAGAGACAAACAAATTTGTCCCTAAAGGGACTTACCTTATCCATCCTTAATAGAGACGGACATGCATGAGATAGACAACTTTGTCCACTAATAGAAACGAACTCTACCCTCCTAGAATAGATTTTATGTATCTGACCAAAGTAATTTTGTCCCTTATAAATGTATTTGGATGGGTCCTATATTTTGTCCCTAATATGGATAAAATTAAGAATTTGTCCCTAATAAAATTAAGATTTTTTCCCTATCTTATTAGCTAGGATATAACTCCCTGTGTCAATTCCAGTGTTTTACACCTATACAGTTTAAGCATATTTATAGACATCGTACAAAAGGAGAATACAAGGCACCTATATGTTCGAAAATTTGAATCTAAGCTATGATTTTAATTACTGACAACATTTGGCGTTCGTCTCTAGTCTATAATCTTGGTAAAAGAAGGAAGCAACAATTATCTTTGCGTAGGCCATAAATCAATAGAAACCCAAATTTAATTAATTCAGTAAGTACAATCTGCTCAATTGATTTGGGGGTAATTAATCCACCTTCTAAGTGTCCTAACATGATATTTTTGGGAGCTTGATTAGTGGGTTTGCCTTGCCAATGAAGGAGGAGCACACAATATATTAGTGTAGGGCTTTGATACCATTACACAAATCTAAATCCGTTGGTATTTATCGTCACCAGTTAACATATTGTGTTGTACAGTTCATAGATAAGGATCCAAGATTTGTTAGCTTTGTTATAACAAGACTATTGAAGTATTGGCCGGTAGGAAATAGTCAAAAGGAGCTAATGTTCGTTAAGTGTTCAAAGAGGTTTTGGAAATGACAAGCATCGCTGAATTTAATGTTGTTAGTATATGGATGTCCTAGAGATAATCTTTTGATTAAATTAGGACATATGTGGACCTTTTATATTGTCGCAAATAAACATATTGTGAAGGTAGACAAGTTCATCTTCCCTGCTGATTTTGTGGTGTTGGACATGGAAGGGGGAGCTGAAATGCCACTTTTGCTGGGTAGACCTTTCTTAGCTACATCTCGTGCACTGATTGATGTGGAAAGCGGGAAGCTAGAGCTAAGAATGAATGATAAAACCGTTACTATCCATGTCTTTGATTCTTTAAAACAGTCTTATCATAAAGACGATTGTTTTAATCGAGAAGTTGTAAAGGAAGAACAAGATGTAGCGGTTGAGCTTCCTCAAAATTTAAAAGATGATGTCAAAGAAGATGGAACCCCAAAAGTGGAAGTGAAGGATCTTCCTAAAGATTTAAAAGATGATGTCAAAGAAGTAAGGACGCTTCAAAGGAGGTGTAATTCTACGAAGAAGAAGGCAAGAAGAAAGGAAGGGTTAAAATTCTTTGATACGAGTTGGAAGAGATACCGGGAGCTGAAATTTGACAATAGACACCGAGACTCTATCTCTCGGAAAAATCAAAGTTTCAAAGAATTTTTAACATGGATCCATGGTTTGGATCAAATTTGGGAATGGTGGTCCTATACACCAAGGCATCCAGTACCACCAGATCCTCCATTTGCTGAGTCATCCCACACATGGCTGATTATATCTCCTTGCTGATGGAGATCTTGTATATTAGTTTATTTTTTATTTCGTATTTTTAGTTATTTTGTGTTGGTATATTTTTCTCTGATGTTTTAATGTGTGCATTATATTTTCTTCTATATGCCACTATTTGTTCTATTGTGCAGGTTTTTATTCCTTCTTGTGGTTTAATTATTGCTGAGGACAGCAATGCTCTAATAAATATGGGAGAAAAGAGAATTTCCAATAATTTTCTGATATCATTTCTTAACACCACACACCTACTTATAACCATGAAGGATAGACGTTACAAAAGAAAACACTATTACAATTAACGTTGCAAAAGAAAATACTATTACAATTAATGTTACAATTACCGTTACAGCGGTTATATTCCATTACCGTTATATTGTATTTCATCCATTACATTACCGTTATATTATATTTCATCCGTTACATCATCATTGTTACCATGATACTCAGAGTTTTAGAGAGTTGTAGTTGAAAAGATGCTCATTACAAATCTGATCACAAAGAAGTCGATTAAGGTTCAGTTCTTCAGTAAGTGTTTGTTTGGTGACTGCTAAATCTTTTTAACTTGACTTACTAGGGAAAGATTTGATGATTGGCTTTGATGTTTAAAAATGTTAGAAAGGCTAATGTTCCGCTGCCGCTGCTGGGGTTCCTAATAAAGAAAAATTAATAGCAAACAAGTTTGAAATAGCCCGCGCTGCCAGTCTCCATTGTCATCTACTGCTGGTACTAGGTTGATCGCTTCCTCAAGCAATGGCTTCAGCCTCGGAGCCCACATATCCTTCCAAAATGATACCCAAGAGCCATTACCATTACCAATCTCCCATATTTTCTTATCGTCCATATAATGCCAAGTCTGACAGAGAGCTGCCCACAAACGAGAGCAGCCAACCCTCGCGGTTGGTGTAGAAACACCAGCACTACTACTCTAATATTTACCCTTCAAGAATTTTGCCTACAAAGAATCTGTTTCATTGTGGAAGTGCCAAACCAATTTCGATAAGAATGCATCATTCATTACATTTAACCATTTCAATACCAACCCACCAATCTCCTTTGGCAGAGTTTGAGTATCCCATCCAATGGCACCGCGTCTATGGGTTGTCTCTGTGCCTCCAAATAAATCTCCTTTGAATCTTTTCAATATCATTACAAATGACCGTAGGGAATTTGTCATGCTGCAAATGAAAGTTCATCTCATTCACACAACGATGGAGGCTATAATAAGGTCCTTATTTTTTCTTTTCTTTTTTCTTTTTTCTTTTTTATCACATGGGCCCACATGGACCCTACATTTTTTTATGTGTATATAGAAGATAAATTTATTTCTTAGAACATAAAAATCATTAAACCCTTAAACTTATTAGTGGACCTAGATGAAGAATCTGTTCAATAAAAAAAAATTAAACAAAAGTTTTATTTAGCAAGAGAAAATTAAAAAAAAAATTAACATTTGAGAGAATAAAATTTTTAGAGAGAAATTTTTTGAATTTTTTTAAATCTTTTTTTAAAAAAAAAATATGTTAATTGTTTTTTTTAAGATAAAGTCAGAATTATATTATAATTAATCACTTTTTTTTCGGTAATCATATAATTAATCACTTTAATTTAACTAACCATTCATTACGATTTTCTTGTCAATTTATAAAATCCTAAAAAAAATAATTACACACTGAGGAATCTGTTCAACGGAAAAAGATTTAAACAAAAGTTTTATTTAGCAAGAGAAAATCAAAAAAAAAATTAAGAGAATAAATATTTAGAGAGAAATTATTTGAATATTTTTTTAAAAATCTTTTTTTAAAAAAAATATTATGTTTACTGCTTTTTTTTTAAATAAAATCATAGATTTATATTATAATTAATCACTTTAATTTAACTAACCATTCATTACCTTTTTCTTGTCAATTTAAAAAATCCTAAAAAGAATAATTACATACTCGTTACTTTTCTTCCTTCTCATTTCCTTTTATTTTTCAACACCCAAACTTTATGTCACCAATTCACCGCTTCAACTACCTTCTTAGAGTTCGATTTTCCACCAACTTCGCATTACGCCAAGATGGCAAGGCCCAGGTCGACTCAAACAAAAACTATAAGGGACAATTATTCACACACTGATACCCGTAAACATAATCAAATCACGCAGTTATTGGATCGTGTGAACCTCAGGTTCGAGTTGAGATTTATTGAGTCTCACTCATTAATTAATTATTAATTTATAATAAATTTTAACCGTTAAATGCACGAAAATCAACGGTTAAGATTTGTTGTAAGACTTATTATTCTTACACCGGTATAAGTTAATCCTATCCTTATATATATATATATATATATATATATATATATATATATATATATATATATATATAGGCAAAATGATTTATCACGTGACCGGATCTAAAGTTTGGTCTGATAAAAAAAATTATAACTATATATTACATGTAATACATAATTACAATATTAAAGTTATTTTTTTTCTCTCTTACGTCACCTCACATCTATCTGAAAAATTACTGAGAAGAAAAAAACTTAAATATTATAACTATGTACCAGTAATACATAGTTAAATTTTTAAAGAGAAAAAAAAAAACACAAGGAAGAACAAAAATATCCAAGGCACAAGAAAGAAGACTAAGATAGTTAACCATATCTTCCCCTCCCTCTCCCTCTTCCCCTTCCCCTTCCTCTACCTCTTCCTCTTTGTGCCATGTGATGGCTGCCATCAGAATCCCTTTCATATGTGAACATACTCATCCTAATATCTCGTGCCTTCGCTTCATGAGAGCCCATTTGTGCCTGAACAAGTCAGATATAGGACATTGGAAAAATATTGCTAAGGTAGAAAGAAGAGAAAAAACAAACAAAACAGCACAATTCACAAATACCAATAACAGAGATTAAGCTACTGACCCGATCTTCAAGGTTGAATTGATTCTGAAGCTGCCAAGCAAGATTCTCATCACGGGTAGTATCTAGAACCCTTTCTTTATTAGATGGCTTTGCCTGGGCCTTTCTATTTTCGTATTCTTCAAGAGTAAACACAACAGGATCTTCTTCTTTCCCCTTACCCCTATGTTTCCGACCTCTAGGATGCCTATTATCCTGATTTGGGTGATTCAGTTTCTGAAGTAATTTTTGGGCAGCTGCTTGATTTTGCACGGGAACAGATTCCACAACTGTAAAAGGGGTCAAACATCAATATCACAATAATACAATCAGAGAAAAACGACAATATATGTTAATAAAGAATGGATCAGGCTAGTATTGTTCATTTCAAATAAAAAACCTATTGCACCTTACACATCAATAAAGGCAATTTTTTTATTCTCATTTTATACCATTTCTAAAATTTGATTGATCAGAGTTCATTCCAAATGACTTCTGGCCTCTACACATAAGCTAAGAGACATAGAAAGTCTCCTTGCTAATATTGAATGAAACATCAAACCAGCTAAACCTTTTTCCAGGGCAGTTGGTATGGGTTTTGAATCAACTCAGATTATTTATTTTGTGATAGGATCCTGAATTATCAAAAGACCAAAAGGTAGGAGAAAACTGAAATGTAAGTAGTGTATTGAATCTGAAATAACAGAATACAAAGGATCTAGGTTATTCGAGAAAACCCTGCTCTTCTAAGCCATTCAATAACCTTAAAACCTTCTTGTCCAATACCACCCAATTCAAACCTACTTTTCCTCCAAGCCATCCTTATTTTAAAACTCCACTAGTAACTGAATTATGCTATCCCTCCAATCATAGGCTGCCGGCTGGACTATTCCAAAAGGCTCAAGTAACTAACTCTTCCCCTCCTCTGTGGTGCTTACCCGTGTTCTCATCTCTAGCCTTCCCAGTGCACACTTAATTAGAATGTATCAATTCAGCTTCACCTTGTCCTCAAGATGAAATTCTCAAAAATGCTCATCAACCTCAACAAAATCTTCTCAAGAATGTTTACAAGGTGGAAGACTGTGCCACTTACTTAACACCTCCAAATGTCCATTTTTATACCGTAGCGAGTCTGCAGCAAGTCTTCAGGAACCAGCTGAAGTTCTAAATCATCTTGCAAGCAAGGAGGCAATGGCTGTGTAAGAATCTGACTAGCTTCTTCAATTAAGAAATGTGAAAAACAAAATGTATGCATGCATCTGGAAGGAGTTTCAAGCGATTAGCGACCTTGCCAATTTTCTCCAATGCTTCAAAAGGATCATAGAAGCATGGAGTCAGCTTCTCATTAGGATGGTTGGCGATGGACAGGAAGCCGTATGGTTGCAGTTTGAGAAAAACCATATATCCCACAACCAGATCCATATCCCGCATCTTCCATCTGACGTCTGTATAATTGCCTGCTGAGCATGAAGTAAATGATGCTTCAGTTCATCAAGGATGCTGTTACAAGCCTGCAATATAGCCTCAACATCAGACACACCGCTTCCATCAGATACCAAATGCAAAAGAACAGGTGGATCTTGTCCATAGAGGGCAAGGAATGAAGTGATACTCGTTGAACTGTGGTAGAAAGTATTGAACCAATACTCCACCCAAGGAAGACATTGAGCCCAGTCCCTAGGTCAATGAGCACAAAGAAACCACAATAGGTTTCTAGGCTCGGGTGCTAGTGAAATTGAGCTGGACTCCAACGGTCTTAAAGAGTTCCAAGTCTTCTGACCGAAAAGTTCTAAGGAGCAATCAATCACGGTCAGAAACAATAGAGCGAGGGAAGCCACGGTCTTGGATATACATGAATGCAAAGAGGGAAAAAATGGCAGAATTTTCTCAATCCACCCCCACAAATATGGTGTCAGCATCCCATGCTTTTGGAATTTCATTCACAAAATCAATGGAAATATCATCCCATACTTGTTTCGGGATAGACAGCGGTTCAAGCCCTGCTGGACTAATGGCTTGAGTTTTTCTTCATTAGCATATTTCACAAGTGGTCACGAATTTCTTGATGGCTGACTTCTTCCCAAGCTTGTACAGCACAACAAGAAGGCATTTGTAGGTGCGGAAAAATTACAAACGACCACCAAATGGGGAAGCGGAATAAAGTTGGAGTGATGGACTAATAAAAAAAAACACCACTCCCTATTATACCCAAATAGCGAGTGTGGGACGGAGGCAATTTTTGTACGCAGCCTTACCCTTACACTTAAGAGACTTGTAAATAGAATGACTAGTAGCATTCAATAGCAAATCCATAATGATAGAATTGGGATTCGCCAAAACTTCCAATACAATCATAACTCCATCTTGTCAATACACGTGTCATCTAGCCGAGACAAGGCATCAACTACCTTATTCTCAACGCAGGGTCAGTACTCAATGTCGAGAGGGTAGCCCTTAATCCATGAAGTTGCACCAAAAACTCTTTGCTCCAATAGATGTTTAAGGTTCTTTTAGTAAGTTGGAGAAGAAGATGAAAAAAGCACAGAGACTCGAGAGCAGGAACTTGGCACAAACGAACGAGGTGGTTGGGAGCAACGGGCCAAATTGCAATAAAGGGCCTTATTACACTCCTCAGGCCTGATGCTTCACTCAACACAATTCTAATGTGAGTGTGGGCCACACGTACACGAGGCCCATTAATAGCAACAGTTCTACGGCTTCGAATCACACTAATGGCGCGCGAAACCTAGGGAAAACTTTTGGAAAGGAGAATATAAGTGATGAAGGAGGAAATCAACATGGCGACTCACACGGTGGGAATAATCGGACAACTAGTCAGCGTATACCTCGGGCGGAACTGCAAGAAAGGTCGCGCAAAGGATTATGTTTCCACTGTAAAGAATGGTGGAGTCCAACGCACCGCTATATGGCTCGACAGTTACACTTGCTGATCGTCGAGGACGGTGAAGAGGAGGATAGGGGTGGAAGACAAGGCGACACAGTCGGTGAGGTTGAGGTAGAAGAACCTTACAACTTTCTACTCAGAGTTTATTGGGGCTATCATCGAGCAAGACCATGCAGATGTGGGGAGATATTAACGAAACCCATGTAATAGTTTTGATAAACTGTGGAGCTTCACATAATTTTATCAAGAACAGTATTGTGATACCCCCAAATATCAAGTGGAAGTGGGTAACGGTGAATTGCTAAATTTTCAGGGGGTTTGTAAGGGAGTGAAGGTGGCAATACAAGGAGCAATAGTTGAGGATGATTTCTATCTTTTCAATTTAGGAGGAGCGGATGTAGTGTTGGGGTTAGATTGGTTGCATGGGGTTAGGAAATGTCATAGCTAATTTCAGGGATTTAACTCTGAGTTTTGTTAAGGATGGTAGGGAAGTGGTAATCAAGGCAGAACCAAATTTATCCATGGAAATTGCTTCTTTTAAATCATTGGTGAAGGCTTTGGCAGATGAGGGTCAAGGCTTTTTGATCACCAAAGGGCAAGAACAATTGGCATTAGGAGGCATTGAGGGAAAGCTAATTTTAGGGACTTAACTTTGAGTTTTGTTAAGGATGATACGGAAGTGGTAATCAAGGCATAACCAGATCTATCTAGGGCAATTGCTTCTTTTAAATCATTGGTGAAGGCTTTGGCAGATGAGGGTCAAGGCTTTTTTATCACCAAAGGGAAAGAACAACTGGCATCAGGAGGCATGGAGGGAGAGTGGCCGGAGCTGATGGAGATGTTGGAGGAATTCACAGAGATTTTCAATGAAATCATACCTTTTCCTCCTAGTCGGAGACAGGGCCATGCCATAGTTCTAAAACGGGGGAGTGAAGTTTCGAATATCCGTTCCTATAGGTACCCTCATTATCATAAGTCAATAATTGAAAAGGCAGTAAATCAGTTGTTACAATCAGGGCTCATTCGACCTAGTACAAGTCCCTTCTCAAGTCCGGCGATATTAGTTAAGAAAAAAGATGGGAGTTGGCGTATGTGTGTGGATTACATGGCTTTCAATAAACTCATCATCCCAGATAAATTCCCTATGCCGGTGATTGAGGAATTATTGGATGAACTAGGTGGGGCACCAATTTTCTCAAAATTGGATCTTAAGTCCGGTTACAATCAGATTTGAACAAGGGAGGAAGACATTGCTAAAACTGCTTTTCGCACTCATGAGGAGCACTATGAATATTTGGTTATGCCTTTCGGTTTAATTAACGCACCATCCACATTTCAGGCATTGATAAATGAGGTCGTAAAGCCTTTTCGTCATAAGTTTGTATTTGTTTTGTTTTTTTTACGACATATTAATTCACAGTAGAAACAGGGAGCTGCACTTAATACATTTGCGCGTAGTGTTCGAGGTGCTGAAACAGCATCAATTATTTGCCAATAAAAAAATGCTCTTTCGGGGGTTGTCAGGTGGAGTATTTGGGTCATATTATAACAGAGGAGGGAGTTCAGGAAGATCCAGGCAAGATTGTGGCAATGCAGCAATGGCCAATACCTAAAAACATCAAGGGGCTACGTGGATTCCTGATAAGCCCCCACCCAAGCCCAATTTAGTGTACAAGAGAGACAAAAATAGAAGAGTTTGGGCTCCAAATTATGCTGATTCAAGCTCAAACCATGCTGCCTATGCTGGCCCAAGCCCATCCCACATTGCCCATGTTGTTCCATGCTCAACAAATGATGACTCAGCAAGTTTGTTACAACCGAATGAAGGAGCGCAGCACAATGGGAGTGGAGAGAGGTTAAATAGTGGAAGGGGGAACGTGCATGGGATATCTGGAATCTAAAGAATGGAGAATGGCTCTTGGGAGAGTTTCAGCACCTCTCGAATGTGTTGGGAGACAATATTATTGAATTAAGCTTTAGTTAATTTCTGTAATCGTTGTTTTTCTGCTTTAATTCACTATAGCTCTTCTTTTACTTGTAATTCTGTTTCTTCAATTCAATATAAGAGAAAATCCAGACCTTTCTAGGCCAAACAGCTGTGTTTTGTTATTATTTTCCATTATCTTGGTTGGTTTGTATCAAACTGGTATCAGAGCTCCGATCTAGGAGCTCTGTGGAATGGTTGTCACTCAATTCATGGAGACCCGCGTCGAACTGGTGGAAGAGAGGCTGCGCAGGAACGAGGTTCAAAACGATGAAATACTCAGGAGAATGGAAGCAAGTGAAACAGGTGTGGCGGAAATCATCCGACGATTGGACGAAATGGCCGATCGAAGGAGAGGTGGTTCTCACGAAAAGAACGATGGTTCCAACAGGGAAATTCCTGTGGTGCAGGGAAGGAGGTTTAACCCAATGGTTCCAATGACTAAGCGGTTGGACGTCCCTTTATTCAGTGGTGAGGATGCGTTTGGGTGGTTAAATAAGGTGGAGAGGTATTTCAGTGTCAATGGAATAACAGAGGAAGAAAAACTGACCGCGGTGATGGTGACGCTTGATGGGGAAGCTTTGCAGTGGTACCTTTGGTGGGAAATAAATAATCCAAATGTGAGTTGGGAATTTTTTCGTAGAGAATTGCTGAGCCGGTTCCAACCAGATGCCCTCGATAATCCTTATAGAGCACTTTATACCCTTAAACAGGTGGGAACGGTGGCTGAGTTTTGAACTGAGTTCGAGAAAGTAATAGGGGCTCTACGCTTTGAGGATGAAGAGTTGTTGAAGGGGGCGTGGCTCAACGGCGTTCGGAGCAGCGTTAGAGAGGAGCTGATGATGAACCCAAGCATCAGCTTAACGGAAATGATGAAATTCTCCCTGAAGATCGAAAGGAGAAATGACGCTTGGAGGGAGGAAGAAGCTGGGACAGGGAGAAGGTTCGGCTGGACTGGGCCTGGAAAAGGAGGCCAAGCCCAACGTGGTTGGGCCAACTCCAATCGAAGTGGAGGCTGGGGGACCTCGGGTCCATATAACCCATCTGCTACGGGTCGGGTTAATAACTCACCCAGCTCATTTAATCACAACTCGGACCCCCAAATTTCTAGGGCAACGAATGACGAAGGCCAGAAGGAGATGGCCGCGAAGGGTCCAGACACCTCCAAAGTCGTCGACGGTGGGGGTCTTCGATGGAGAGTCAAGCTAGCAACAACCGTCGTCTCTCTCAGGCGGAGATGAGGGACCGTCATTCAAAGGGGCTTTGCTTCAAGTGCAATGAGAAGTGGAATCCAGCCCATCGATGCAAATTTCGACAGTTGCAGGTGTTGATGGTCGATGACGAAGACGATGGGAAGGAAAGCGAACATCAAGCTGTAGTTTTGTCGAACGAAGGTGAAGACAGGGGCGAAGGAGATGAAGACGTGGCCTTACAGCTTTCTTTACATAGCTTGTTGGGCATTACTTCCAGCCAAACGCTCAAGGTTTGGGGAGCTATTCTGGGAACAGAAGTCACGGTGATGGTCGACTGTGGAGCTTCGAGCAATTTCATACGAAGAGAGGTCGCCGAGAAGCTGAGACTACCCGTAACGGAGACCACTAAGTACAACGTGGTGGTTGGAGATGGCCATAGAGTCAGTTGTCAAGGAGTTTGTAAGGGAGTGGAAATTCTGCTTCAAGGAATACTGGTCAATCAGGATCTGTACCTTTTCGAGTTGGGGAGCTCCGATGTCGTGTTGGGTTTGGAATGGTTGACCCAACTTGGAGAAATTAAGGCTAATTTCAAGGATCTTACGTTGAAGTTTGTAAGAGACGATCGAGAAGTGACAATTAGGGGGGACCCAGCACTCTCCCGCTCTGTGGTCTCGTTAAAGTCTATTGTTAAGGCTTGACAAGACCATGGCCAAGGGTTCTTCCTACAAGCCGAGGACACAAGTGTTGAAGTTGGCACCGTTCAGTGGGTGGAGCTTGAGAAGCTTCTTGCAGATTTTGAGGACATCTTCCAAAAGCCACGGGGACTACCACCTCGAAGGAGTCAAGACCACGCCATCAATTTGAAGCCTGGGAGTCAGGTACCTAATATACGGCCATACAGTCAGAACCGTGAAGAGCACATGGAACACCTACTAAAGGTCTTTACAGTGCTGAGAGCTCATTCGCTGGTGTGCAATAAAAAAAATGCAGCTTTGGCAAGGACCACATGGAGTATTTGGGGCATTTCATATCAGCTGATGGTGTGAGTGCTAACCCCAGTAAAATTGCAGCCATGACAAGGTGGCCTGCACCTAAAAACATCAAGGGCTTGAGAGGTTTTTTGGGACTCACGGGTTATTACAGGAGATTTGTGCAAGACTATGGCAAAATTGCTAAACCTCTGACTGATTTATTAAAAAAGGATGCATTTCAGTGGGGTGAGGCAGCAGAGCATTCTTTTGCTGTTTTAAAAGAAAAAATGTCCACTGTTCCCGTTCTTGCACTACCTGATTTTTCCCAGCCCTTCCAGAAGCATCAGTGGTCACAGTGAAGGGCTGAGAAAAATCAGGTAGTGCAAGAACGGGAAATCGACCAGTAGCATTCTTGAGTCAAGGTTTTTCTCCAAGGGCCCAAAGTAAGTCCATTTATGAAAAGGAGTTAATGGCTATAGTTTTCGCCGTTCAGAAATGGAAACATTATTTGATGGGGAGGCACTTTGTAATTAAATCCGACCAGAGGAGCTTGAAATTCTTGACTGACCAAAAAGTCTTAAATGAAGACCAACAAAAATGGGCTGTGAAGTTACTTGGGTTTGATTTTGAAATCCAATATCACCCTGGCAAAGAAAATCACGTGGCTGATGCCCTTTTAAGGCAAATGCAAATGGCTAGCATCACCCGGTTGCAAATGCCCGAATTACAGGAGCTGGAGCATGAGTTACTGGTTGACACCAAGTTACGGTCTATATTACAAGACTTACTGGTTGGTAGTGCTGCTCATCCAGGCTTTAAACTTAAGGAGGGCAGGCTGTTTTACAACGATAGACTGGTTGTCTCTAAAAAATCCAAACTTATCCCCACTTTGCTTCAGGAATTCCATGATTCAAGCTTTGGGGGCCACTCTGGTTTCTTCCGGACTTATAAGAGGCTAGCCAACTTGGTCTACTGGGAGGGAATGAAGAAAACTATCAAAGATTATGTGGCTGCTTGTGTCGTTTGCCAACAAAGCAAGGCCCAAAATCTATCCCCTGCAGGGTTATTACAGCCATTGCCTATTCCTGTAAACGTATGGTCTGATATCTCTATGGACTTCATTGGGGGGCTGCCTAAGGCCATGGGTTTTGATACAATTTTTGTTGTTGTGGACCGCTTGACTAAATATGCCCATTTTTTGCCCCTCAAACATCCATACACAGCAAAGGAAGTTGCTGACTTATTCCTCAAGGAAGTGGTAAGGCTTCATGGGTTCCCTTTGACTATCGTTTCTGACCGCGACAAAATTTTTCTAAGTGCTTTTTGGACTGAATTGTTCAAAAGTGCTGGTACTAAACTACATTATAGAACCGCCTATCACCCGCAAACGAATGGTCAAACGGAAGTGGTTAACCGGTGCTTAGAGGTTTACTTAAGGTGTTTTTGTAGTCCTAAACCCAAGCAATGGCCCCGGTGGCTTGCATGGGCTGAATTTTGGTATAATACTACCTACAAGGATACTACGGGCATGACACCTTTTAAGGCGTTATATGGCACTGACCCTCCTCACCAGTTCCGGAGTGATAATTCCCCATCTGCAGTGGATGCCATTTCACGTTCCTTGGCTGAAAGGGATATTATCCTACAGGATTTAAAACATAATCTGGTGCAAGCCCAAAATAAAATGACAGTCCATGCTAATCAACATAGGAGGGATGTTCATTTCAAGCCAGGAGACCTGGTTTACCTCCGCTTACAACCTTATAGACTCAAAACTCTTGCTAGGCGTGTTAATGAGAAACTCAGCCCGCGATACTATGGCCCATTCCCTGTTGTGGAAAAAATTGGGGCGGCTGCCTATAGACTCCAACTACCTCCTAGGTGCCTGGTCCACCCAGTGTTCCATGTTTCTCTTCTTAAACAGGCCGTTACTCCAATAGCAAATGCTCAACCCTTGCCTTCTTTATTGACTGAGGGGTGGGAACTTTTGTGGAACCCGAAAAGTTGGTTCAATGGAGGCTATCCAGCAAGGGTGAGAAGGAAGTCCTTCTCAAATGGTGCCATTTACCAGACTTTGAAAACACTTGGGAGTCTTTTGATGTCATTAACCAACAGTTCCCTCATTTCCACCTTGAGGACAAGGTACTTAAATTGGGCGGGAGTATTGATAAGCCCCCACCCAAGCCCAATTTAGTGTACAAGAGAGACAAAAATAGAAGAGTTTGGGCTCCAAATTATGCTGATTCAAGCTCAAACCATGCTGCCTATGCTGGCCCAAGCCCATCCCACATTGCCCATGCTGTTCCATGCTCAACAAATGATGACTCAGCAAGTTTGTTACAACCGAATGAAGGAGCGCAGCACAATGGGAGTGGAGAGAGGTTAAATAGTGGAAGGGGGAACGTGCATGGGATATCTGGAATCTAAAGAATGGAGAATGGCTCTTGGGAGAGTTTCAGCACCTCTCGAATGTGCTGGGAGACAATATTATTGAATTAAGCTTTAGTTAATTTCTGTAATCGTTGTTTTTCTGCTTTAATTCACTATAGCTCTTCTTTTACTTGTAATTCTGTTTCTTCAATTCAATATAAGAGAAAATCCAGACCTTTCTGGGCCAAACAGCTGTGTTTTGTTATTATTTTCCATTATCTTGGTTGGTTTGTATCAATTCCTTGGATTGACGGGGTATTATAGGAAATTTGTGGAGGGGTATGGGAAGATTGCAAAACCATTAACAGTTACTGAAAAAGAATGCTTTTGGGTGGAATGAGGAGGCACAAAAAGCATTTGATATGTTGAAACAGAAGATGTGTGAATTACCTACATTAGCATTACCAGATTTTGACAAACTATTTATGATAGTCATGGACACCTCGGGGAAAGGAATTGGGGCAATACTCATGCAAGAAGGAAGGCATTTGGCTTTTGTAAGTCAAGCTTTTTCATTTAGAGCTCAAGGTAAATCCGTGTATGAAAATGAATTAAAGGCTATAGTTTTTGCAATTCAAAAGTGCAAACCATTTTTGTTGCGCAGACATTTCATTGTCCACACCGACCAAAGGAGTTTACGCTTTCTTATGGAGCAGAAGCTATTGGGGGAGGATAAGCATAAATGGGATTTCCAAATTGTTAGGCTATAATTTTTAGGTACAATACCATCCGGGAAAGGAAAATGTAGAGGCAGATGCATTGTCACGTCAAATGTTGTTTGTTTCCATTTCTACAGTGGCTTTACCTTTATTGGACACATTGGAAAAGGAGCAACAATCAGATCCGGTTCTGAAAAATATTATAGAGGGTCTGTTAACAGCAGATGAGAACTTCGGGGAGCATACACTGGTGAATGGCAAGCTATTTACAAGGGTTATTTTATTATTCCTTCAGGTTTTGCTCTAATTCCGTTATTATTGAAAGAATATCATGACTCTCCTATTGGTGGTCACTCTGGATTTTTTCGTACATATAGACGTTTGGTTGGGTTGGTGTATTGGAGGGGTATGAAGAGAGATATAAAAAACTGTGGCGGCCTGTAGTGTGTGCCAAACTAGCAAATCTGTGGCTTTATCACCAGCGGGTCTCCTTCAACCCTTGCAAATTCCTACATAGGTGTGGGCTGACATTTTCATGGATTTTATTGGAGGATTACCGAAAGCGGGCGGATCAGATACTATCTTCGTTGTGGTAGATCATTTATCCAAGTATGCTCACTTTATTCCACTATGTCATCCTTATACAGCTCAAGATGTAGCGATTTTATTCATAAAAAATGTTGTAAAGTTGCATGGTTTCCCTATTTCGATAGTTTACGATCGGGATAGGGTCTTTCTCAGCCATTTTTGGACAAAATTGTTTAAGCAGGCCAGTCCGCAACTAAAGTATAGCACCGCTTATCATGGACAAACAAAAATTGTCAACAAATGTTTGGAGACGTTTCTACGTTGTTTCTGTCATCCTAAACCGTGACAATGTCACTTATGGTTGCATTGGGCTGAATTTTGGTACAACATCAACTATAAAAGTTCTTCTGGCATGACTCCTTTTAAGGTTTATATGGGTGTGAACCACCAACTCTGTTTCGAGCTGACTGCGTGTCTCCGATAGCAGAAGTGGATGTTTTAATGCGAGGGAGAGATGCCGTTTTCCAAGAGCTACGTGATCAGCTGAGCAATGCACAGAACAGGATGAAACAGGTGGCTGATAAACACAGGAAGGATGTGCAGTTTGTGGAGCATTTAAGGATTCATCCTTATCGGTTTTAATGAGAAGTTAAGCCCTTGTTCTTATGGTGTGTTTATTGGGGGTGGGGGAGTATTGATAAGACCCCACCTAAATTCAAAGTGTATAGAAGGAAGAATACTCGTGCCAGTACTGAAGCTCTTGGTAATAAGGTGATACGTGTGCAGGCTGAGTCAACAGGGGTAAATGAATGGAGTGGAAGGCATGACACATGAGGCGGATAACAATTCGGTTGGAGGGGAGCGGACGGAAATGTAGGGCACGCATGGGAGTGCACACGAGGGGCATATTAGTGAGGAAAGCGTGCATGTTGAGGATCATCTTGGAATTGGGCAATTTGGGCACCATTTGGTGAATTTGGAGGGACCAGTAGCTCTCTAAGTCTTCGGGGCTATCTTACTTTTTTCTTGTTGCTATTTCTTTTATACATTGTTGTTGTTTACTATTGAAGAGGTGGACGTAACAGAACTATACAGTATTGGAGGATTATACAGATTATTTGATAATAAACGTGTTGATATCCTCTGATTATTTGTAGTTTGTTAGTTGAGATTGTAAATAACCAATTCAACCCAAAAGTTTAAGCTATTGGGTGAGATTACATTAATAATTTTATATATCTCAACACGTCCCCTCACACGAGAGCCCACTGGGCTTGAAGGGTGGACAATGCACAGGCCCACCTACCGGTGTGAAGAAAGAAATTCCACTAGAAAGAAAGTGGGGGGCGGTGAAGATCGAACCCGGTACACCGAGGCTCTGATACCATGTAAATAACCAATTCAACCCAAAAGCTTAAGCTATTGGGTGAGGTTACATTAATGATTTTATATATCTCAACAGAGATATTTTGATTCTTTACATTTTCCCATGTGAGATGGAAAGAACTCTTGCTCTATAGAGATTCCAACCAATTCCTATAGGCCTTTGACGACTTTGTGCCTTTTGCTTTCTCATCTTTTAAAGGATGGCTCTTGAGCTCAATGATTATTCGTCGGATGTCCTTCACTTGCCCTTCTACGTTTCTTAGCTTTGCATAGAATGAACCCATTCAATTCTCACAAGACACAGTCCCCTGCTTGCCATCAACTTGCACGCTCATTCCTTTCTGGTGAAAACCATTCAGGACCAAACAAACTCTTTACCGGTTGTTAGGAACCAGATAATTCAAAGACCAAAATTGAAATGTAAGTTGTGTATTGAAACTGAAATAACAAAATTCAAAGGACATGGGTTATTTGAGAGAACCCTGTTGTCCTATAGCAACTTGTCCAATCCCACCCAATTCAAGCCCACTTTCCCACCAAGCCATCATTGGTTTTAAACTCCCCTAGTAACTGATTTATTCTATAAAATGGGTCTGACCTGATGGGTCAACCCGTCAAGGTGGCAAGTTGAGTTATGAATCCCAACCCACTAACCCAATACAAGTGAAATTCTCTGGAACAGTGAAACTAAGCAACTCACTCTCCTTTGTTACTTTCTTATTTGCCCTGACAAAGAGCAACCCTATCCCTCAAGTCGCGTGAGAAACTCAATCTTCACAAGGGTATGTAACCCCAAGTCTCCACAGACCCTCATTTCTACAAGGATCTTTCCCTCATTCCCACAAGGTACCTTTCTCTTTTCTTCTCATTCATTCCAATGTTATATAAATAATCATTATGGGTTGCCCTCAATTTGCAGAATGCCTTCTATTCCTATTATGTCTATATGTTTTGTGTTTGACAATGGCGTTAGTGTTACCTTCTATTCTTATACCAAAATGTTTACATTCGGCATGATTGGATTATTTTAGCTAAGAAATTAAACTTATTTTCTTTATCAATTACTAAAGTTAGAAAAAAAATTTCTTGACATTTACAAATTTAATTAGTATTAGTTTTTTTTTCCCTAGATTCCAGGTATGGAGTGTTTTGACATATTGAAGAGATCATGGTACAGTGCCTAAACAGATTAAAGCATTTGTGTTGCTCTGGTAAATTGTTGCGATGTCGATTCATCAAAACAACCTATAGGTTTAGAAATTCCAGAAGTTCTTTGCAAGATAGATCATGTGTATGTTATTATTGCCCTATTTCTTTGCATCATATGTTGTGAGGAGCATTATTAGGGAGCAATAAACCAGTCTTTCATTGTTATTAATTTTGGAATAAGTTTATGAAAATATGTGATAGGATTGGATCAGATAATAACAGAAAAGAAAGAAACAAAAGATTTTGGCCCAAATAAATCGAGATTTTCTGTATTGAAATAAGAAAACATCACGACTACGGATGTGAAGGGAAATTACAGAAAGACAATTACAACTAGCAGTTACAGTTTGAAGAAAAAAAAACTATGAATAACAAAGGTGCAGCACATTCGAGAGGTGCAACTCTCCTAATTCCAGTCCCAAATTCCAGCCTCCTCTCTCACATGCCACTAGCTCTATTTAACAAACTCCTATAACCACCTTGCCACCTCGGCAATGATTATTCCTCCTTAAGGGGTGTGTGTTGTTATCTAGAATATTCCCTAAAGCTATTGAGTCACCCTTGGTGTCGTATCAATACTCCCCCCTAAATTTTTCACCTTGTCCTCAAGGTGAGTGTCATCCCCCGAGCACTATCCTCCGGGATCCCAATGTTTGTAGTGATAGGACCCGCTTGTGCAAGAGACATAATATATTCCACTGAGGTCCCATTTCTCTTCCGCACGAGTTCCATCACCTCTCCTTGCAAACTTTATTTCCGCAAGTGTCTTCACATCAACTGCCCAGGATCCAACCATAACTATTCGAACATCTGTCTCATCCCCCCTTGGATATATAATTTCTGTCATAATATTGGAATCTGCACCAAAATAAAAAATGGCTTCTTGTATGTTAAAACTGGTGTTCATTTCAAAATAACAAACAAATCCACTGCCCATGTATTCCTCTATTTCAGTAATCATTTCCTTTGAATAAGCAAATATACTAATATGGTATCTCTCAAAAACAGAACAAATCAGTATCGAATGTTCCTCAATTTGATCATGATTACTTTGGTCTCATGACAGCTGAACGCTGCCCAATTGGTCCCATTTGTGATGAAGTCCCAATTGTGTCTTCAATTCCCTGCCAAAAATGGAACAACGATTCCTTTTTCCATTCCCATGAAAACTCTGGTTTTATTGGTATCACAGAAGTATAGGTTTGCGGTATTTTTCCATCTTGCAACACTTCTCAAGATGATCATGAGTAATGACACCATGCCGACCATAACCCAAGGAGTGAACTTTCCTTTCCATGACCCAATAGAGGCTCCACCTCCCAGTGGCTGCACTTTTATGCAAGAACATAGCTAAGACCCACCTACTTTGCTCGCTAACAACTATCATATTCTTCGATTTCAATTCAGCGAACAAAACAATATATTCGTTTTGAGTGTGCCGCTATTCTGGTCAGTTTGATATATACTAAGTTGTTTTGTGCAAACTGGGGCTTAGAAGACCAATTCAAATATAAAAGAAAAACTGAAATATCACTATAATTTTTTAGTTCACTCTTGGGCTCAAAAGCCCAATTCTGATATAACAGAGAAACTAAAATATCCCTAAGGTTGGCTTGGGCTGATTTGAGAATGATTTGCGTTTGACTTCTTACCTCAATAATAAGGTAGCCCAAATTATGAAACTCCCTTCCTAAGCTAGGTCGCCACTGAATTGCAGAAACCCAACCTTGCTTCATCTTCCTTCGTCTCTCTTTCTTCCAGTCACCACACGCTCATAGCCACCTCCATTCATGGTTGCGTCTCTCACAAAAATTCATGTCCGGATACGATGGTGGTGGGTCGACAACCAATGCTGGTGGCTGCAATTTCACTGCTATCTTCTACATTTCAATCTCCAACGTGCCTTGTTGGATTTCACCCCTATCTACGCCAACAACTCGCATCTCCTCTTTCACCGTCTTTCTCTCCTCATTTTGGTTCATGATTATCGGCTTCTCCAACTATTACAGTAGATAAGGTGATTAGTTTTGTAATTAGCAAAACTAATTCAGTTCAGTTAACTGATTCTGGTTGTAACTAAAGCAGGCACCAAGCTTGGTTTGACAAGCTAAAAACATCTCTACTGCACCTTGGATTTATTGCTAGTAAATGTGATCCATCACTGTTTATCCATAGGAAGTCAGCTCAATGTGTTTTTCTCTTGGTTTATGTTGATGATATAATCATCACTGGCAATGACTCAAGCTTCATTCAGTCTCTAATTCAGCAACTTAATTCTGAGCTTTCTCTTAAAGACCTTGGGAATCTTGATTTCTTTATTGGCATTGAGGTTCAGAGAACATCTTATGGAGCATTGATCCTTACTCAATCCAAATATATAAAAGATCTACTCAATAGAGCTCATATGGCAAAAGCAAAAGGCATTTCTACTCCACTTCAATCTGGCTGCAAACTCTCCAAATATATGTCCAACTACTACTCAGATCCATCTTTCTACCATTCCATTGTTGGGGGCCTCCAATATGCTACACTTACTAGACATGAAATCAGCTACTCAATAAACAAAGCTTGTCAATTTATGGCTCAACCTCTTGAAGAACATTGGGCTGCAGTCAAAAGAATTTTACGTTACTTAAATGGCACCTTACATCATGGTATGCTGTTACAGCCGTGTCATCCAAGTCACTTATTTTCTATCACAGCATTCTGTGATGCAGATTGGGCTAGTGACCCGGATGATAGAAGGTCTACTTCAGGTGCATGTATCTTTTTTGGATCCAACTTAGTATCATGGTGGTCCAAGAAACAAAATCTAGTTGCTCGATCCAGTACAGAAGCTGAGTATCGCAGCCTTGCTCTAGCCACAGCAGAAATTCTCTGGCTCAAGTTTCTTCTTCATGAGCTTCAAGTTCAGTTTAGTACTCCTCTCATTCTTTGTGACAACCTGAGTACCATCTCTATCTCATAATCCGGTTCTTCATGCTAGGACAAAGCATATGGAATTAGATATCTTCTTTGTCAGAGAACGTGTCATTGCTAAAGAGATAAAAGTTTGTCACATTCCAACCTTGGATCAAGTTGCTGATACTCTTACTAAAAGCTTATCTGCCTCACGGTTTCCTGTGTTGAGGGACAAACTCAAGGTGGTGGATTCTCTCAGTTATCTCCATCCACCCTGAGTTTGAGGGGGCATATTAGAGTAGATAAAGTGTACAGATGTACACAGGGTCAATTTTGTAATTAGCAAAACTAATTCAATTCAGTTAACTAATTCTGGTTGTAACTAAACTAGATGACGTGGCATATTTCTGAGGTCTATTAGACCATTGTGTAACACCTATTCATATCAATGAATCATTTACTTTCTCTGTTACTTTCGTTTTCTTTCTTCTCTTTCTCTGATTTCTTTGACCAACACTGATTTTTTATGCATTTTTGATTCTAAATCATCTTCTTCCAAGCAAATCTTTATGTTCATGATTTTCTGCTTCTCCAACATTGATTTTTTATGCATTTCCGATTCTGTGTCATCTTCCAAGAAAATCTCAGGCTGGTAACCCTATAGAAATGCTTTTAAAAACGTCCACCAACTAGTATTTGGATTGAGCCAACTCCATCATTTGTACCAACTAAAAGCTCGCCTTCTAAGCCCTTTCACTGCCTCCTTCAACTTCTCATCTTCATGGATTTTAAACCTAAAAATATTCTTCCAGATAGATTAACCATCCCCAAGCCTCATTATCTTCTCCATAGAAATTGGAAATTTCCTTTCTCCATAGCTGTCTTCTAACTTAAAGAGGCCATGGTTCAAAGCTACCTGGATCGGATAGCTCTGATACCAATTGATAGGATTGGATCAGATAATAACAGAAAAAGAAAGAAAGAAAGGATTTTGGCCCAGATAAATCTAGATTTTCTGAATTGAAATAAGAAAACATTAAAACTATGTATGTGGAGGGGAAATTACAGAAAGACAATTAAAACTGGCAGCTATAGTTTGTAGAAAGAAAGAACTACGAATAACAAAGGTGCAGCTCTCTCCCAAGTCCAGTCCCAAATTCCAGCCTCCTCTAGCTCTATTTAACAAACTCCTATAACCACCTTGCCACCTCAGCAATGATTATTCCTCCCTTCTAACAGAATTGCATCCGGGGGGGGGGGGGGGGGGGGGGTTGTTATCTAGAATATTCCTGAAAGCTATTAACTCATCCTTGGTGTCGTATCAATATGAAATATTAATTTTTTTATTATATAGGCAGGTCAACCCACCAACCTGCTATTAAATAGGATGGGTTGAAATTTTTAACCCACTTTCCTGAACGAGTCGGGACAGGTTGGCCCGTTTTGCCAGGTCTACTATCCCTCCACTTGGGAGCTCCTATGTTGTCATCTCTAGCCTTCCTAGTGTATACATTCTTTTTTTTTTTTTTGGTGAAAAGTGTATACATTCTTAATTAGAGGGATATCATGTCGAAACTCATCTATTACTTGACAAGCATATGCCATTCCAACCAAGGAAAAAAATATCAATTACAGATGCGCTGTTTTCTGTCCTGGACTTAATTTCAGATGCATCTCAAGATAACTAAATAATATATACAAAAACAATTAGCAGAAAAAGATCGGACAAAGGCAACACCTTCTTTTGGCCTTGCAACTGAAGTACTAGGCTTATCTTCAGCTTTTTCTGCTCGCAATTTGGATTTTAGATTTACATCCAAAATATCTACATTCTGATAAGGGTTTTCCTGAATACCAGTTGGCCTCATCTCAGCTTCACTAACCACAGAAATGGGCTTACTGCTTCTAGAGTTATAATCTGCATAACCTGCAAGAGATCACCTTCTTTGTCAACTATACACGAACTATTCATGTGTTCTGAATTGCAAGCAATCCAATTGGAATTTGAAAGTCTATTACTGCAAAATATGGTATATTCATTCAAACATTGCACTGATCTGATCTCAAACATTCAAACATCAACAATGAAGTAAATTACACTGACTTTCCTTGAGGTTTATGAAACCTATAAAAATAGTTAGTTTTGGGTATTACACTGATCTCCCTTGATGGTTTATTTCAATTGCATGGAAATTAGTATGGAGTGTCCATGTCTGCAAATTATTTCTCCAGATAAAAATGTCTGGAAAAAATTTAACAGGAGGTCTATGCATCATGAAATTCAAAAAGAAGGTAAGAAGTGCAACATCCAAAACTAGAAGGGTTGCTTTTGCAAGTTTTCCAAATATTGTAGGTGAATGTAATTTACTCCATCAAGTATATTCCTCACAGATAATAAGAAGTCAATAATGTACTGGCCTTGGGAGGAGAGGGTTAACAATAATGATCATCAATATAAGAACATACCTATTTATCAATAATAGTGTGCTAATGATAAGAATTACTTGATTGTGAACAGCAGTGACTAAAACCAAAAACAAAATGTCCATGAAAAGCAGTGCATGCACTAGCAAAGAAGAAATAAAGAAAGACAAAAGATGTTCCTTTTGACCTGAGGAAGATCCAACCTGGAGCTTCACAAATGGAGGAGGACCACCTGTATCACCATCCTCTCGCTGTCTTAAAGAAGATCGGGAGAATCCTGAGTATTTTTTGTTCATCTGCCATTCTTCATAGAGTGATTGAACAACACCTCCCAATACAGTCAATACTTTAGGATTTAAGCAAACTATACCATTATGAACTACAACTTTATTTTCCAGACAGATCTGCACAACGGAAATACAACAATAGCATCATAAAAGGTCATAGTAATTTAAGACTACACACATACAGGTTCACAGAATAAAAACATAACAGAAAATGAGAGAAAGCAATAGATCACAGAATTACATTGGTATCAGTGAGTCACATACTGCAACAGAAAGCAAGATCAACAACCAAGGCAAATTTATAATGATCAACAAAAAAGTAACTGTATGAATCAAAATATTCCAAACATGCACTCACAGCGAATCCCACAATCGAAATCTGCATGGCAACACATTAATCAATCTAATTTTCTAAAAAGTTTATTATAGAATTACAAATGCCAAGAGAAATTATGCGATGCCTTCTGTCAACAATCATACGAGACTTCATATGCAGTTGCAGCAAAAGAAAAAGTAAACATTGTTACGAGATACTCCAGCTCGAACAGCACATGAAGTTTTTAGGAATTTAATTATAACATAAGAGGAGGGATATTCTTACTACCAAAATCTTCTACTACCAACTCACTACCTATCTAATCACCATGATCAATATTTTTTCTTTTTTCAAAAACTTGTTAACATTCTCTCTGTTTGATTCAATTGTGATTGGATAGGTAGTAAGTTAGTAGTAGAAAATTTTGGTAGTAAGAATATATTTCCTCGTAACATAATATAGTTTCTGGTTGTAAATGAATATTGTTATTTTGTTTTCCCCACTTCTTCTTGTCCCTTTCTTTTTTACTTTTATTTATCTAAATATAAATATATATTATTATTATTTTTTTTTTGTTTTTTTTTTATTTTTTTTTTCAACTGTTTCATATCTTTAATGTGGGTTCATCTACCACCGACACCAATTAATTTGGGATAAAGGTGATCTTGATGTTGATTATTTGTACGTTAGTTATCTTAGGTTAGCTTAGCCTGCCTTTTCTTTTCTTTCTTTTTTACTCTTTTCGTTGTTCTGCACAGCTATATATAACTTCTGCTATCTGTACCTCTTATTCATATTTTATCAATACATTCAATTAAGCTTTTGCACGATAAGAAACATAGAAAGAATGGCATTACCTTAGTACCCGGAACCACATTATCGGGCATAAATGGAATGTGAGAATATTCTACAGCAGTTATCTCGGAGTGACCATCAGTTAGACATAATCTAAGAAGTCTTCGAGCACCTGAATTTCTTGAAATGTCATCCACACTGCCCTGAGATATATCCTTCACTGAAGATATCTGCCAAAACCAATAAAACCTAATCATTATTCGATTTCGTTTTTGAAAAAATTAAATAAATAAACATGAGCAACAACACCAACCAAGAACTTTATTCCGTTAACAAAGCTACACACACAGTTTTCATAAGCTCACTAATCTTATTTTCTTTAGAAAAAAAGAAATCAAAAAAAGAAGAAATGAAAATAAGGGATTGGGAGGGCTAGTAATTTTGCCTGAAGGACTTTGGGGCCGTGAAGATAGGAAGAAGGGTTGCGAAGAAGAGATGGTTCGGGCAAGGACTTGGATCCGAACGATCGAATATCCGAATTGAGGAGCTCCGACTCCACAGAATCTGCAACCTTAGAACGGTCCTCGGCTAGTGCGGATTGAATAACGATGATGGCCTTCAATTGATCTGTGTCTTCCAAACACCAACCTCTTCTTCTTAGGGTTTCTAACACCATTTCTGGTTGTGAAGCAGTCGAATTCGTCTCCATTTCAAGTGTACTACTTCAACTTCAATTGTTGAATATGAACGCACTGCTTTGCAGAAATACGACCGCTATTGGGCTCGGGTAAAATATAAGCAACAAAAAGAACACCCAAGCCCTTTTTTTTTTTTTTCGTTTTTTCCCAACTTCTCTCCCTTACATAAGAATAAAGTAAGGGTTCGTTTTATGTTTAACGTAGTTTTATTTTTTCTACATAGATAATAAAAACGAGTGAGAAAATAAAATGATGAAAGAAAAAAAAAATATATGGATCTCACCTTCTTATTATGTGTGTAGGAAAGTAGAGTTATGTTATGTAACATAATTATTAGATTGTTTATATTTTTGTTTCCATATATATCTTGTTTTAACTTCCAATCAAGGTAGTTAAAATTAAAATTTTACCTAAAAATAAGATGGGATAAAAAATTATAAAATATAAAATTATAGTAAAAAAATTGAAAAATGAATGTTTAGAATGTTGATAAAAATATTTTGGTGAAAAAAAACATAAAAACTCAATTTTAAAACGGGCTTTTTACCCTTTTATTCTTTATTAAATAAAAAAACGGGCTTTTTACCTTTTTATTCCTTATTAAATAAAAAATAACCATTTTATGTCTGTTTCAAGATTATACCTCACTTTGCCCTTATCGAGAAAATTTAATCGATTAAGTATAAAAATATATATATTAATCGATTAAGCAACTTTTTTAATCGATTAAATATCGATTTCTTGACAAGAAAATTGCATAGGAAGCTTAGTTATTAATCCCAGTCTTATCCTCTTTCATTTTAACTCGCTGTTTGATCCTTTTGCTGACGGTAATTTGCTTCCTTTGTACATGTTTCCGAATTCGCAGACATTCTTCGAATCGAGCCTTTCACGTGTTTTCTTTCAAGGTAAAACTAATAATCCCTAGATTTCATTGTATGTTCAGTTCCATATAAGGAATGAATGAAAAATTTCATTAACTGCAGAGAGAGAAGGAGGTTGAAGCGATGACAATCAAACCGGCTGTTCGGGTTAGCCGGGACCTGATCGTGAAGGAGAGGATCATTCTAACCGGTGTGCCGGAGAACGTGACGGAGACGTCGGCGTCGGTGTCCGAGCCGGTGGAGGGAGTGTTTCTGGGAGCGACGTTTGAGAAAGAGGATAGCAGGCACGTGATTTTACTGGGAACATTAAAGGATGTCCGGTTCATAGCATGTTTCTGGTTCAAGCTATGGTGGATGTCACAAAAGAAGGGAGACAGAGGAAGTGAGATCCCATTGGAGACGCAGTTCTTATTGGTGGAAACCAAAAAGAATTATTATTTAATGATTAAAAAAGTTTCTTAATCGATTAATATTTTTTTTACACTTAATAGATTAAATTTTCTATGTAATCGATTAAAGAGGGGCAAAGTGAGGTATAGTTTTGGAACAAGGACAAAGCGGTTATTTTTTATTTAATAAGCGATAAAAGAGTCAAAAAGCCTTTAAAATGAGTTTTTTTTTTTTTGATAAACAAAAGGGCTAACAGCCCCAAACAAAAAAAAAAACAACCCAGGGAGTGCCACAGCATGCTCCCTTCCTACAGAAGCAAGATCACCCACGTATAAATGATGAACACCAATCGGAGATTGACTAAAGAAGCTCTAATCAGCTTGCTCAGAAGAATCTAATATAAAGCTAGCTAACCAGTATGCGCACGAGTTGCCTTCCCTAAAATTGTGCTGGAGATGAACCTACCACTCCTTTCCAAGCCACGTCCGTATACGAGAAACCAAATGCACCTCACGGATTGCTACACCACTTTTGGTGAGCACAGTAATTGCCAACAGCGAATCACTTTCTAAAATAATTTTTCTGTATCTATTGCTCCAAGCCCTCTCCAAACCTCTCAAAATTCAGCTTTAAAAGAAGAACAAAAACCCAACTTATAGGCAAAGCCATCCAACCAAATACCTTGAGAGTTCTTAGTTACACCTCCATAAGCTGTCATACCAAGATTACCACGAGAAACTCCATTCGTATTTACCTTCACAAAACCTTCTTCAAGAAAGATCCAAGAAACTATGACATTGCTGATTTGAGAACTATGTGTATAAGGCTTTTGATTTGTTACAGCAGTTTCAACATCTGAAACGAATTTTTTAATTATTTCTGCTTTTCTTCCAACCGGAGGCACCTCTTCTCCATGATTCAACGTTTCCAGCAAGTGACCATGAAAGTAGACGGCCATCTATCATGACTAATATCCATAAAATCAACACTGAAATTAATAGCAATCCAATGTTCTAATGTAGAATTATAGAAATCAGCACTATGAGAAGGTGGAATAAGACAATCCCATACCACTTTAGCCCTGTGACAATCCTTTAAGGCATGAATAATAGTTTCAAGCTCACCAATTCCACATGAACACATACCATCACCACCATTCCAAATAGACATATTATAATTCGTTAGTAGTCTCTGATGAAGCAACTTCCAAATAAATTTTTTTATTCTTTGAGGTCCCTTCCAAGTCCAAAGCCTACTCCAAGTCTTCTTAATGGCATCATCAATGACTTCATTATTAGAAAGATAATCATATAAAGCACCAACAGTAAGAAAATGGGATTTTTGGATCCCCCAAACCTTTTTATCAGAACCATCATTGACTATAGGAGGTAAAACACTACGGATAATATCAATATTCAATGGTAACCAACTATTCGGCTTAGAAAAATCTCACTCACCTAATTGATTTACTACATCAGCAACCTTTACATTTTCCAGCAGCTGAGTATCTTCATTTTCAGCAAAATCTTCCAATCTACAAGAACCTGGAAGCCAAACATCCTTCCAAAACCTAACCTCCTTACCATTGCCAAGTTCCCACACCATATTATTTTCCATAACATGCCACATTCTACAGACATTTTTCCACAAACTGGAGTCACTATTTTTAGCAACAAAAAGAGAATTTGTCCTAGTACCAACCTTATATTTGGCTTGAAGCACTTGCACCCAAAGTTGATCTGGTTCTGAATAAATTTTCCATGCCTTTTTTGCCATAAAAGCATCATTCATCAGAGCTAAATTTCTCAACCCCAGGCCACCATGAAGTTTAGGAGATGTGACTACATTCCAATTAATGGAATAATGTCCACGGGCATTAACTTTATCACCACAAATAAAATTTATTTGCAGCTTCTCTATGTTCTCACACACCATCAAAGGAAGTTTACAACTTTGCATCTAAAATGATGGAATAACAGCCAAAACAGATTGTGAAAGAGTGATCATTCCTGCTTGAGAAAGGCATTGTTGCTCCCAACTACTAAGCTTGCTCTTAACTTTTTCCACCAGCCCACCATATAAATGCTTAGAGACTCTACCTTGCCGCATCATAGCATCCAGGGCCCAAATCTCTCATCATTTTTGTTGAGAAGAGTACTCGCACTGTTAGTTGGTATTCCTTCCTCTCCATGCTTTGAATTTACATCTCCAAAATGGGAAACCACCATAGCAACTTTCAAAGGATAGTTCTATGTTCGATGACCATATTTTCCACATCCATAGCAAATAAGATGTAATCTCTCATATTCAACATTCTTTAATTTCCCCTCAATTTTATAATCAGCCACTTAAATCCAACTCAACACAAATTCTAGCAAATTTACCTCGCACTAGGCAAGTCATCGCAGCATCCATTTTAATGAATTTTCCAAGCCAATTTCCAACCTCCTTGATCAACTCAGTGTTCACATATTCCACTAGAAAACTAGGGAGCCCGACCCACGCCAAAATTCGGCTAATTGAGGCGGAAAATGATTGAAAATCAGGCTCCCAGGACCTGATAGCTAAATAATGGTCAAATAACACCCACGACCCTGCAGTAAGAGCAAAGTTCAGATCTTTTTTGTAAGAACTTGCACCGCTAATTAAGGTGATTAATTAAATAAATGTGATAATTAGGAAATAATTCCATAATTGACCCTAATAATTATTATGAGGCTTGCCTTGCTGATACAGCTGTTGGTTGTTGAATGGTCTTTGGTTAATGGGTGGCCTCCATTGGGTGTTGTGGTTCTGATCCTTAATGATAGTCCCTCCAAGGCTTGAATGTGTACTGCTTCCTGCTTGTTGACTGTCTCTGGCGAAGTTCCTATTGCCAAAATTTTCTGCATAATACACCAATTCAGTGGATGGGCAGTCTGTTGAATCATGAAGGTCACCACAGGCTGAGCATGGTTCAGATTCAGCTGCTGTGAGTTGTAAGACTTTTATCCTTGGTGCTACTTGGTCAGCTTTCAGGTTCTTCACTTCATTCGTGAGTGATGCCAGCTGGGCTTCCAAGGTAGTTTGTTTATCCAGTTCTAGCATGCCTGGTTTCCTTACTGGGCTCACTCTGTATATTGGCCATTGGAGACACCTTTCAGCAGTTCCTTCTATAATTTCGTACCTTGATTCAAGTGTTCCTGTAAAGAAATACCCTTCTGCAGCAAAATCTAAGTGAGATTGAGAAGTATGGTCAAGCCCTTTATAGAAAGATTGTAACAATCCCCAACTTTCTACCCATGGTTTGGACATTTTCTTATAATGTCCTTGTATCTCTCCCATGCCTCAGAGATTTTCCCCATAAAACATTCTAAAGTTAGAGATTTCGGCTCTAACATCAGCTTGTGGGAGACATTGGGAGAAACCTTTCTATGAACTTGTTAGAAAGTTCTTCCCATTTATGGATTGATCCAGGGGTGAGAGCTTTCATCCATGTTTTTGCCTTTAGGCCCAAGGAGTGAGGGAACAACCTCATTCCCATGCTCTCCTCTGTCACACCCTCAGCTTTAAAATTATCACAGATATCTTGAAATGTTATGAGGTATGTGTAAGGATCTTCTGTAGGGAGTCCATTGAAGACCCTTGCTTCCCTAATCATGTGGAACATGATAGGTTTCAGTTCAAAATTGGGTGCTACATGGGGAAAGATTACTCCCCTGTCTGTAGGGGTGGCAATTTATGACACGACCCGTCAACCCAACCCGGACCCGACACGAAATTTTCGTGTTCGGGTCAACCCATTTAATAAATGGGTCGTGTTCGGGTCGAAGAAAATTAACACGAAAAAATTCGTGTCGGGTTACGGGTCAACCCGTGAACCCGCTGACCTGCAAATTTATAAGATTATTATGATCATCTTATGTCATGCTATAAAAAATAAATGTTAGGGTTTCTCTTTTCTCACTCTCCGCCTTGCAATACATAGCTTCTTTTCTCTCTCACACCCCCAAAAAAAAAAAACACTCTCCGCTATCTTTCTCTGCTGTCGATCTGTGTCTGCAAACCGTCTTCCACCTCAACCACCGCAACTGATCTCTCTCTGCTGCAGATCTCTGTCTGTAAACCGTCTTCCACCTCAACCACAGGTACGAATAAATCTCTTTGCTTCATTTTTCTTCCATATAGAAACGAAACCCACCGTGTGTAATACGACACCCACAGCATATATAAGTATATAATATAGACACAAAGCCATTGATTTTATATATATGCTTTACTGAATACGACACCCACCATGTGCATATATGATATAGACACAAAGCCACATTTTGTTACACAGGTTCCACCGGTTTCATTTTTCATTTTAAAATAAAAATAAAATAACACATCACACATATACGCAATAACCACCAAGTATGGAGAGCAAGATAATAAATTCATTTTTTTTATATTATGTATGTCACTACTAATTCATTTTTAAAAAAATAAATACATTTGAAACTGATTTTGATTATAATATGTATGTCACTGCCATTTCATTTTTTTTGTAGAGCATTCAGCAGTAGCTTTGGAGGAGTTGACAGAAGATATCATGAATAGATGAGTCAACATTCAATAGCTGATTACTCAAAATAGTTATTCAGTTGGTCAATGACTTTTATATTTCAACTAGTTCCATGATTGTGGATTTGTGATCTTAATATGTATTTTGGTGGAAGAAGTTGCTGTAAGAATGAGAGTATTGCATTTAATTATGTTTTCATATTAGATTGATGAAGTTAAATGTAATTTATTTTGATTTGAATTAGATCAAACAGATTTAATATTATTTGAATTAATATCATTTTGGGTTTACGCGGGTCGTGTTGGGTCGGGTCGTGTCATGAAAAAATAGGTTGTGCTTAAATTCGGGTTGTATCGTGTTAACTCGTTTAATTAGCAGGTCGTGTTTGGGTTGAGTTTTATAACACGAATTGTTAATCGTGTCGTGCTCGGGTTGAGCTTATTCGTGTTCGTGTCAGATCCAGGTTGACCCGAACCCGACCCATGAACACGAATTGCCACCCCTACCTGTCTGGCCTGTTCCTAAAAGGAGCAGCCAGAGTTCTGAAGTTTTGTTCAGGAGGAACCTCTTCATCATCATTGTTGTGTTCAGCCATGTTTTCAAGGATCTCTTCCCTGAGGTTTCTTCTTCTCCTATGGAGTGTGCGTTCTGGTTCAGGATCAAAGAGAAACTCAGTACTTCAATGGAGTGGTCAGAGTCTGTTTCAAACTCCTCACTCATAAACTATGAACACAAGTTATATGCATAGCAGTTGCAGTAAAAAAAATAAGTATAAGAGTAAAGTCAGATATACAGAGTATGTAAAAAAAAATAGTAGATAAAAACAAAATTTAGTGTTTCTATCCCCGGCAACGGCGCCAAAAACTTGTTGGGTGGTTTGCTGATGGTGTAAAAATATAAGTATTGATGGGGAACGTTCCTCTGTTCTTGCAGAACACAGATTCGTCCCTCAATTCCAACCCAAGTGCGCAAGTGCACGCATCAAGTAATAAAGGGAGTATTAGTGCCCAAATTATCGTTCCCACGAGGATAGAATTCTAATGATCGTCTTACACTATTTTTATAAAAGTGAAAATTAGAAGAAAAGTTAGTAAATGAACTGTCTGGTCAAACATTCCCTACTGTCTTGACAACGTTCCTCAGGAACAGTAGGATCAGTCTGCGGGCAAACAATTGCTCGCTGCGTTATGTATGTGATCCTTCCTGTTTAGGAGAATGTGAGATAATAATCATTGGAGTTTGCTAGTTATAATATTTAATAAAGTAAACTAAAAAAAGAAAAGAAACATAAGTAATTATAATCAAGAGACAATAGGATGGTGAAAATAGTTTTAACAGAAGGAACGGATACACTGCTTCCCTCTTAAAGAGGCTGTTTTCTCTGCTCAAGACTTAGCACTTTTTGGCTTTGTCCCAGTTTCTGTGCCTGCCAACTCTGATTCTTCAGCTCATGGACTAGATGGCTCACAAGTTTCCATATTCCTATGGCTTCCTTGACTCCAACGGGTACTTAGTGCAGAACCTTAAAATGGACGAGTTGGCCCCTTATTCCTAAGGTGACCAGTAGTGTTTTTGCCATGACACTACCTTCCCCTAATGACTAAGCTGTCTGAAATCCCTTCCTTATGGAAGTTCCTTTCTCAGTATGTACCCAATTTCCATTGGCGCACAATGAATATAGCTACTTAGTCAAAGAAATACAAAAAGCTTCAGTCAAGAGTTTCAAAAACAGTTCTTTAATAGTTTCACAGTTTACCCGTTCCACAGATAGTTCAGCTCGTAGCTGATAAAGTAAACATAATTATTCTAAACTGAAATCACATAGACCCGAGATTCAGTTAAGACATAACGAGTGGAACAAAGAGAAAAACACTTATATTAATTCAAAAGACAGTTTACATAAAGAAACATAAAATGAAGAAAGATGGGTTGGTGCTCGTGAGGAGTCTTAAGGGTTGTTACAGAAGAAGAAGATGGGTTGTCACTTAACTACAATTACAACTCTTAAACTACTACTAAGTTACTAATTACTACTACTAGGTGATCTCTTCCTTTCGGACTTCAAACCCTCCAGGATTCGATGGTGTTTTTGTGTGAAGTTTGTCCTATTTATAGCTGGAAGAGGAGTGGCAAAGTTGTAAATCCTTTGAAGCTAGTTGCTTGTATGAGGGGACGGGCTGGTGGAAGCTGACTGTGAAGATTGTGCAGATTTGCAGGGTTGGGTGATGATTAGCTGTAGTTTGCATACCTTCCCATGCTTTGCTTCCCTTTTCAGTCAATGAGAACTCTTGATTCTCTGCTCTTCACGTTTCCAACTGCTCAGTTGGTGCGTCGCCTCTGCTTTTAGAAGACGTTGATCCTACGTTACCTGCAAAGTGTACAGAGGCATTAAAGGAAGGGAGCAGGTGCATTAAATGTGCGTCAGTCCGTTCCCTTTTCATATGTTTTAAAGGAATACATTACCATCTGCTCCCTCACCGTGTTTTTGTCACAAATGTGTAAAACAAGTTATTTTCATGCTGAAGTTGCTCATCAGATGAGGGAACGTGTGGTATTTTTCCATCAAAATGGGCTTACATGGTAACAAATTTACGCCCCATCAGTACCTCCTTGTATCATGAAGGAATTTCTTTTTCTGCTGCCAAGTAAGATCATCAGGCATCGAACTAACAACTTTGTAATTTGCAAAGTTTGCAAACCATGGATGCATAATTATTGTCATCACTTGCTCATCAGGGAAGGATTCATTGACTTCTATTTCATATCCTTCTTGTAAGTCTTTATCTTGAATCCTAGACAAGTGATCAGCAACTTTATTCTCCACGCCAACTTTGTCTTTGATTTCCAAGTCAAATTCTTGGAACAATAGCATCCAACGCAGCAAGCGTGGCTTTGCATCCTGCTTGGTCATCAAATACTTCAAGGCAACATGGTCAGTAAAAAAAATAACTTTTGAACCTATCAAATAAGATCTAAATTTATCCAATGCATAAATAACTGCCAGCATCTCTCTTTCAGTAGTGGCATAGTTGGCCTGTGCCTCATTAAAAACTTTACTAGCATAGTAAATCACATGTGAGTTCAAACGAAAGGGTCCAGTCTGGTGTTGTTAGTACAGGTGATGTGGTAAGCTTTTCCTTCAACACATTAAATGCATTGAGGCAAGATTCATCGAAAAAGAACTCATTTTCCTTCATTAATAGTTGGCTAAGAGGCTTTGCAATCTTCGAAAAATCCTTGATGAATCTTCGATAAAAACCTGCATGGCCTAAAAAACTTCGCACACCATTAGCATTAACATGAGGGGGAAGTTTTTCAATTAACATCAACTTAGCCTTATCAACTTCAATGCCTCTTTCAGAAATTTTATGGCCTAAGACTATGCTATCTCGTACCATAAAATGACACTTTTCCCAATTTAAAACCATATTTGTTTCTTGACATCTCTTCAAAACCTTAGCTAAATTAACTAAGCAAGAACCAAAAATAGAGAAATCATCCATAAATACCTCTAAACATTTTTCTACCATATCAGAAAAGATAGAATGCATATACCTTTGAAATGTTGCAGGCGCATTACAGAGGCCGAATGGCATTCTTCTATAGGCAAAAACTCCAAAAGGACATGTGAAAGCAGTCTTTTCTTGGTCCTCTGGTGTTACTGGAATCTGGTTGTAGCCGGAATAACCATCCAAGAAATAGTAAAAAACATGATCGGCCAACCTTTCCAGCATTTGATCAATAAAGGGAAGGGGAAAATGATTTTTTCTTGTGGCATCATTCAACCTTCTATAGTCCACACATATTCTCCAACCAGTAATGGTTCTGGTGGGAATTAACTCATTCTGCTCATTCTTTATAACAATCACTCCTCCTTTCTTCGGAACTGTTTGCACTGGACTTACCCATACAGTGTCAGAAATTGGGTATATCATTCCAGCATCCATGAGATTCATTACTTCCTTGCGGACTACCTCCTTTATTGTGGGGTTTAGTCTTCTCTGGGGTTGCCTCACAGGTTTAATGTTATCTTCCATTAGAATCTTGTGAGTACAGAAAGAAGGGTTGATACCCTTCAAGTCAAAGATAGACCACCCAATAGCGGTTTTGTGCTGCTTGAGTACTTCTAACAGCTTTGTCTCTACATCTTTAGACAATTCTTTATTAATGATGATCGGGTGTTGCTCTCCATCTCCTATGAAAGCATATTTCAGAGTTTTAGGCAACTCTTTTAATTCTGTTTTTGGTACTGCTGTGGTTGCATCATTTTCTTTCTTTTGCAGTACCTCAAAAACAAATTCTTGCCCTTCTTGTAGATTAACTTCCTCTTGAGCTTTCTACTCTTCATCAAGCTCTTGATCATCCATCTCCTCCTCTTTGACTATTTCTTCAAACACATCAAGTCTGAAACAGTCACTTTGGTCAGATGGGTTCTTCATAGTATCAAAAACGTTGATGGTGATTTTCTCATCATTCATTCTCAACTCGTGCTTTCCTTGTTCTATATCAATCATAGCTCGAGTTGAGGCCAAGAATGGTCTACCCAGCAGAAGGGGTATTTCACCTTCTTCCTCAATGTCTAGCACAATAAAATCAGCAAGGAAAATGAACTTGTCAACTTTGTCGAGGACATCTTCTATTACTCCATTAGGTCTCCTCAAAGAACGGTCAGCAAGCTGTAGAGAAACCATGGTCGGCTTCAACTCAGAAATTCCCAGTGACTTGTGTAACACCCCGTGTATACCCGGAATATTAACATTACATCGTATTAAGCAGTGCTTAATTAAAAATGTGGAATATTCTTTTTCTTTTCAATTATGACGTCATTATCGATTACCAACTTAATTACTTAGTCAGTTTCATAAAAACAATGCCTGTAAGTAATTGCAAGACAACTAACTGAAATACCTCTTAACATAAAGATAAGTGTGTATCTAAAATCACGGATCTACATCACGTAGTCCGGACAATATCCTGATACATCAATACAACAATAAATAAAACTTAAGACATAACGAGTCCACGTGGCATGGACAAACCCCATGCTCACCAAATAAACAGCAAGGTCAAGCAAGTAACAGCATAATGCTCCAAAAACGTAAGTGAACCTAACAGCATAATAACAACAGGTACAATCAGCATATAATCAGCACTATCTAGCTCAACTCTGGCCTCCTGCCACCTGAGGCCTTAACACTACCTGAACCTGAAATAAGCGTCCCCAAACGTGGGGTGAGATCTCTAATCAAAGAAATCTCAGTAAGACAAGGGGTCCTCAAGGATCTTCCACCCCGAGCTCACTTACATGTGCAATATAAGTTCTAAAAACAGTAATTCAATATAAGTTCCAAAACTATGCAGTGCAACAGATATCTATGACATGTGTGTTTATTGCTATCTACTGGCCAGAGAAATGCAGGAATACGTCTATACCCACATGAGTACAAGGAACACTGCTTGCACCTCACCCACAGCCTCACCATCTTGTATGTACTACACACTCAGGCTTACCGTATAGGTGGACATCACATGCATATCATAAAAGCACATTGCATATAATAGCTCAATAGCATTTCCAAAACACCAAAGCATGTAACACAACATGCATAAACCAAATCCCCATGGGACATGGTGGAACCACAACATGGCTAAACCGAGGACACGAAAGCTTACCTCTTAAGCTAGCTATCCAAGCCACGAGCTCAAAGTCCACACACCGCAATATTAAGATCTGTTATGAACCATTAACATATCAATAAACATGCATCTCAAGCATGCATTAAAAAGACAACGCCTTTTTTTTCACGTTTAACGTCTTAAGCTTCTAACAAAGCCACAAGCCCTTAATCACATGATTCTGACTTAGTCCATTAATTACAGAAGTTCAACTCCCTTAATCTAGGGTCCACAAACCCCCAACAGCCTACTGTATGAACAGTAAAGCTACTGTTCTTCGAAATCCCAGAATATCCGGATATTCCTCGAAGCATATCCGGATATGCAATATCCGGGTATCACACTGTCCATATCCGGATATACAATATCCGGATATCCAGATCCCATATCTGGATATCAATATCCGGATACCATATCCGGGTATCAATATCCGGATATCTGCTCGACAAATATCCGGATATTTCACGACAGAATGCAGTTCTGCATTTTTGTGAAGATATCCTTCCAAGGTTGGGTTTTTACCGATTAAAGACCCTAAAGCATGCATTTCTAGGTGTGTTTGACATTACACAACGTTAAGTTATCATCTTTTAGCCTTTACATGCATCAAGGTTCCATTTTTAAGCATAAAAACTCAAGTTCAAAGGTGATGATCATACCACAAGCCAAAACAGAGGTGGATGATGTTCTTGGAGCTCTCACAACAGCTCCAAGGTGCAGACTTCCACAAAGAACGAAAATGAGGTTGAAGGTTGGTCCTTTCCCCCCAAAAGAAGCTTCTTGAAGCACCAAGTGCCAAGAATAAGACTCTAACCCTTTAAGCACAAAAATCAACAGCCCAACCTCCCTCAAATAGGTTCCCAAACTCAGAAAAAGGGGCCTCTCTTTGCACACCAAGCTCACACACTCAAAGCCAAGTGTTTAGATGAAGAATTCATGAAGAAAAGTGGTATCTTTGGAGGTCTCACAGCCAAAAATGAAAATGAGCAAGTGAGGGAAGGTGGCAGCAGCCAAAGGAGCAGAAACTCACGTAGGTAAGTTAGGTTTTTAGGGTTTTGTGCCATAATAGGTGCATATATAGCCAAAACCACTTAACCGCGCAGTATCAGCCTTAATAGCTACGCAAAAGATCTTGATCCCAAACTTTGGAATCTAAACCTACACATTTTTCTAAGAATTATCATATTTTTATTTTATTTTTCTGAACAACTTTCCGGTACGCGCTTTTCCATAGCCAGTATCAGTTCTGGCATCAGATCACATTATTTTAACTTGAAACTCGTTTTACCAGTCCTATATAATATTCTAGTAATTATCATGCCCTTATTATAATTTTCCGGGATACTTTTTTGGTACGCATTTATACCGACTAGTAGAACCGGTATCTGCACTTTTCTTTCGAAAAGCGACTTTCAGCATCCTTACCCTCTTACTATAATTATTTAAGCCACATAATAATTATTAGGGTCAATTATGGAATCAATTACTATTTATCACAATTAATCAATTAATTAGCTTAATTAGTGGTGTGGGTTCTTACATTCACCCCAACTTTTTAAGGATTTTGTCCTCAAAATCATAAACATACCTGTCTCGGAAGTCGGGATACTAACGGAGAAGCTCATCCTCACGCTCCCACGTACACTCTTCAGGAGTGCATCCAGTCCACTGCACTTTAACCATCGGAATGGTCTTGTTCCTCAGCTGTTTCTCGCCACGATCGAGAATTCTAAGTGGTCCGACGGGAGTCTTTAGGTTCTCCCGAACCTCCACATCATCAGGTTGCACCACGTGCGAAGGATCTGCCACGTACTTCCGAAGCTGAGACACGTGAAACACGTCGTGGATGTTGGCCAAGTTCGGAGGCAAGGCTAACCGATAGGCAACAGGTCCTACTCTACCAAGAATCTGGTATGGCCCAATAAACCACGGGCTCAGTTTCCTCACTCCGAGTGCTCGTCCAACACCGGTGACAGTTGAAAGTCTCACAAACACATGCTCACCCTCGCTGAACTCCAGAGGTCGATGCTTGACATCATAGTAGCTCTTTTGACGATTCTGCGCCTGCTTCAACTTTTCACGGATCAACAGGATTTGCTGGGTGGTATCCTGGACAAAGTCCAAACCAAAAAGTTCTCTGTCCCCAACCTCAGACCAACAAGTAGGAGTCTGACACCTCCTACCATACAGTGCTTCGTAGGGCGCCATGCCAAGGCTAGCATGAAAGCTGTTGTTGTACGAAAACTCCACTAACGGAAGGTACCTATCCCATGCCGAGCCCTGCTCCAACGTGCAAGCTCGCAACATGTCCTCCAAGGTCTGGATGGTCCTCTCAGTCTGTCCATCAGTCTGAGGGTGATAGGCGGTACTCAATCTCAACTGTGTACCAAAAGCCTCCTGCAGCGCCTCCCAAAACCGAGATGTGAACTTCGGGTCCCTCTCACTGATGATACTTTCAGGCACCCCGTGAAGCCTCACAATCTCACGAACATAAAGCTTGGCCAACTGCTCTGTGGAAAAGCTCACCTTCACTGGAAGAAAATGGGCAGACTTCGTTAGTCTGTCCACAATAACCCAGATAGAGTCACAACCCGCCTGAGTCTTAGGCAAACCTACCACAAAATCCATGGAAATACCTTCCCATTTCCACTGTGGTACCTCAAGAGGTTGAAGTTTACCAGACGGCCTCTGGTGTTCAATCTTCACCTTCTGACAAACCAAGCACTTAGACACGAAAACCGCAACATCTTTCTTCATGCCCGGCCACCAGAAGTTCTTCTTCAGGTCTTGATACATCTTTGTAGCACCAGGGTGGATAGAAAACTGGCCCTTGTGGGCCTCAGCCATGACATCTTCGGTCAACGGACCTCGAGGAACCACGATTCTCTGCTGAAACAACAGTAGTCCATCCTCATTCTAAGACGCACCGTCTTGGTTCTTCACATAGTCCAAACACTCTCTCTGAACTTGTGCCTCTTTGATCTTTTCTAACAGCTCAATCACAACATCGGCTGCTTCCATCTCGAGAAGTGGACTCTCACCAGAAGAGGTAACCGCCAGGTTCCGGAACTTCTCAACCACGTCAAAATTGCAAATCAAAGAACTAGATGGGCTCCCGGATTTCCGGCTCAAAGCATCTGCTACCACATTGGCCTTGCCAGGATGGTATCTCAACTTGAAGTCGTAGTCCTTAATGAACTCCATCCATCTCCTCTGCCTCATGTTCAACTCCTTCTGATCGAACAGGTACTTCAAACTTTTGTGGTCACTGAACACCACAAAACTCAAGCCAAAAAGGTAGTGCCTCCAAATCTTGAAAGTAAACACAATAGCAGCCAACTCCAAATCATGAGTAGGGTAATTCTCCTCATGAGGCTTCAACTGCCTCGAAGCATAGGCAATCACCTTGCCAAACGTGGAATATAAATTTCTACTGCTTAAATATTACACAATACATATACCAAGATTGCTAAGTGGTTCCCAAAAACCAAAAAAGCAAGGATACGTTGTTACACAACATACCAACCATATATAAGTTCGGTTTCATGAATATTGCACTTAACCTGTGTATAAATAAATTCTCATTTTCTAGTATATTAAACTAGACACTCTAAGCTTTCCAACAAGGTATCATAAGCTTAATTTGTACTTCTACAACTCCAAATATGTTTACCTAAGATAACTGTTCAAAACTGTCAATATACATACATCAACAATGAGTCTGCACTATTTTACAACATTCCATACTGCAGCAAAACCACTCATCTGTTTTCTCTCATTTCATTTTATCATTTTATCATTTTATCAAACACATGGTTTGCACAATTAACCCCTTGATGGCCAAATTATATGTTGTCAAAATACAAGGTTCTTTAGCTTGTTTTAAACATTTTCAAGCATAGTTTTACATAGTTTTAACATATAACCTCAAAACAGCTTCAAACCATATAAAACAACATTAAATATTCATGATCTTCATAGACCCTAATCACACTTTAACACCATGAAAAATCAACTTCCAACCATCAATATTAAGAAGTAATTACCTTGAATAGCTTCCTTGAATACCAAGATTTCTTTTTCACCAACCAATTTTTCAAAACCCTTACTTTCTCTCTCTAGGTGAATAGTACCAACTTTCTTTGGATGAAGGTTTCTCTCACTACAAAGCTCTTCAAGAAGAAAAGAAAAGAGATTTAGGATCACAAGATAAAAAAACTATCACTTTTTTGTAATGTGTTTTCTCCAAATAGTACTTTAAAATCCAAGAACATCTATTCTCTCTCTCTCTACATACAAGGTTCGGCCATGTGAGGAGGAAGAAGAGTAAAAACATGCACGGGACTCTCTTGGAGCATGAATGACCGATTACATTTAATGAAATATCGCTAAGTTATCTTACTTTTCACTTTTTTCACTTTACACACTAGTTAACATCTTATTTGTTATTTTTCTTCCCACTTGCATTGACATCTTCCTATACAACATTCTAGATTCTTTCCACCTACACAAATCGCCACATTGGTGCTTAGATGACTAAACTTGCTTACTTGGCAATTTCTACACTTTAAGAATTTCAAACTTTCCATTCATTGGTCCATTTGTTCAAGACTAGTCAACCTTGATTTTTATTGGTTAGTCAACACTTAACTTTGACCTTTAAAAATATAAAACATATAAGGTCACACAGAATTCACAACGTTAAGTTATGTTACTAACTTAACAACTTTGCATTCATCTTTAACCAAAACTAATTCCCATATTATTAATTTTCCTTACTTTGACCTATTTTTAGAAATTAATCTAGAAATTATTTGATCACAATAAGATCACTTTAAACCCATGAAATTTACTATAAAACTTAATTACATCATTAAAATTTAAAATCAACCTTTATCTTAACCTTGGTCAATTACCAAAGTAATCACGACTTTTTAAATAATGACATCTATGTCCCTATATATCTTATATACTTATTTTAGGATCCTACCAGACTTGTTTGATATGAACTGTATTTTTAAATTATTTATTATGTCAATTACATGATTTACTGTTTCCTTGAATATGTGTTCAAATTCCCATTAAACACTTTATTAACTCACTGTCATATATTTGATAGTGAGAGTTATTATACTTACTATATTGCTATTTGCTTGAATGAGTGTTAAAACGGGAGGACAGGAAGTGAAGGGGTTGAAAGAAGAATGACCACGACGAGATAAGATGGTGAAGGTGAAGATTGGTAGTGACAGAGAAGAGTAATGATTTTGGATGGGGAGAGAGATAGAACGTGTAGAAATGTTGAAGAAAGAAGAGAGAGTCTACAGAGAAAGAGAAACTGTGTGGGTTGTGTCATAAAAAGTAACATATTTATTTATTTTCGCAGCATAAGTCTATTGAAATTAAAAAAATGTAATACTTCCTTAAAAGAGAAAGGTTTGTTTGATTTCGATAAAATGGAAAAGAAATCATAAAAAGCATAGAGAACTCTAGAAAAGATAGGTAAAGATAAATTGTTAAAATTTTAATTACCAAACAAAAAAAATTGTTAAATTTTTTAATTTAATAGTAATAAATAATAACTTAATATTTTTCAAAATTTGATTTCCCAAGAATCTATTCGGACAAAATATTTGGAATTACAATTTGTAAATATCATTCTAATTTTATTAAAAATAAAATTAATTAAAAAAGTTGATGGCAAACATAATCAAATCGAATAGAAAATTCTACTTTTATTTTCCTTAATTTCCATTCTTTTGATAAAAAAATACATCATCTTTTTAAAACCCGTTTTTATTATATTTTGTTTCTTAAAAATATAAATTATTTATTTTTATCAATAATAAAAATTATATAATTTCGTAAGATGTCCTTTATTTTGTATTTTAGATATATTTTGTTTTTTAAAGATTCATTATATAATTATATTTAGTTTTTTTTAAAACTCGTTATATAATTTTTTAAAAACTACAAATGTAGTATTTATTTAAAGACTTATTGTATCTAAGCAAAGCATTATATCTAAGGAAAATGTATTTAAAGTCCTTTGCACGAGTCTTTAAATAAATACTACACATTACTCTTAGATATAATTATTGCATCTTTTTTATGAATTTAAAACTGAATTTAAAAACTTTTTTTTTTTTGGAGATATGATTTTAAAAACTTTAATAATTGTAAATAAATCCTATATTTTTAATTATTTTAAGTATTAATCTATTTAATTGTTATTATTCATAAAAGTAAATAATTTATATTTTTTTAAAAAAATAAAAACGGGTTTTAAATAGGTGATATATTTCAATTTTATCAAAAGAATGTGAAATCATTAAAATAAAAGTAGACTTTTCTAGCTATTCGGTTTTATTATGTTTACGTGTCAAAAATTTTAATTAATTTTAATTTTAATAGAAGTAGACTCTCTCTAAACTTTCTCTAGGATGGCCATGGCTTTTTTCTTCAACATTTCTATATGCTCTTTCTCTCTCCCCATTCTAAACCATTACTCTTCTCTGCCACTACCGAAGTTCACTGATGGGACAAAAATTAGTTCCCACCTGAGCCCTTTTTATTGATAAAAACTCATCAGTTCCGTTACCTAACGTCCACTTTTGCTGTTAATAGACGTTCCCAGATCATGAGAACGAAAATACTAGAAAAGGAACGAATGTTGACACAACCACTGATAAAGGAAGGAAAAGGGGAACAGATTGACTTATTTCTACACTTGCTCCACTAACCTCTCCTCTGAACATTTTGCATGAAAAGTCTGAAAGAAGCTTCTAAAAGCAGAGAGGAGAGTATAGGAATCAAGCAGTAAGAAGCGCGTACAGGAAAGAAGGAAGAGTGCTCATTGGTCTAAAGAAAGGAAAAGCATGTGGGTTTCAAAATAAAAAGGCAAAATTCAACCCTAAGTTGTCTATTCAAGTAACTTGCTTCATCTGTCAGAGCAACAGTTCACCGCCTCTCCATACAATCATGGAACAGCTGAGGAAAAATCATAAGTTTTCCATCATCCCCTTAGCCTATAAATAGGAGAGTTCCAGACGAAGAAAATAATCTCATTTTCCCTAAGAAGAGACCATAGATTTTATAGTTTAAATTTCTATTTTGTAACTTGTATAGTTTTAACAATAGCTAAGTGACAACATCCTTCTCCCCATTCTCCTTCACCATTTGAGACTCCTCACGAGCAAATTTCCATACTTGTCCATTTTATTTTCCATTATTGTAAGAACTTGAGTTTATTAATATATGTCTGTTATTTCTTTTCTCTTCCATTCATTTTCTTTATCTGAATTTCGGGTTTATGAGATTTCAGATTCAGATGACTATATTTGAGGTTTCAACCATGGGCTAAGTTATTTTGAAATGGAAAAACTATGAAGTTCTTAAAGAACTATGTTCAAAATTTTTGCACTGAACCTTTTGCATTTCTATGATTTAAGCAACTTTAATTCTTTGGGTATCAATGGAAATTGAATGCAAATTGAGAAAGGAACTCCATTAAGGGAGGAATTTCAGACAACTTAATCATAGGAGGAAGTCAAGATTGTGGAAACAATCTTACTGGTTACCTTAGGAATAAGGAAACACCTCGTTCCCTGAAGGTTCCATACTTAGTAACTGGTGGAGTCAAAGGAGTCATAGGAATATGGAAACTTGTGAGTCAATTAGTCAATGAGCTGAGGAAATAGAGTTGGCAGTGAAAGATCTAAACAAATTTAGAAGGGTTAAATCTTGAGTTGAGAACATAGTTATTTAAGAATGAAACAGTGGATCCGTTCCTTGTGTTAAAATTTGTTTTCTGTTAATCATCTCATCTTATTGTCTCTTAATTATTATTAGCTTTAAATTCTGCATTTAATATCCTATTATTACAAAACCAAACCTCCCATGATTTTGCTGTTCCTCCTGAAATCAGAAAGGATTTAATATATAACGACGTGAGGAGTTGTTTAGAGTCAATGTTCCCCCTTTTACCAAAAAAAAAGAGTCAATGTTCCCTTATTATCTTAAGGGAAAGACCTTAAGATATCAGGGAACGAAAGGCCAAATAGTTCAAAACTATTCTTTTATTCATTTTAAATTATTTTAGACTAGTTCAAAATATTATTTAGAGTTACTATCCTCGTGCGAATAAAAATTTGGGCACTAATAATCTCACTTATTATTTGATGCGTGCACTTGCGCGACTGGGTCAATATCTTGAGGACAAATGTGTTTTCTCTTGATAGACTAAGTAAGATCTTCAAAGCACCTAGCACATCTTCACCATCGTATCTCGTCGTGGTCATTCATTTTCCAACCCCTTCACTTCCTGTCCTCCCATTTTCACACGCATTCAAGCAAACAAAAATATAGTAAGCATCGAAAATGACAAAAGTTTCAAGAAATACAGTGTGCTGGGTCATGCCTTTTTTAGGCGTGACTGGTCATTTCTTTTCTAAACTTGAGTGACATGGCTATCACTACGTGGGACGAGAGTGGAGACACCCAATCTGAATGTGATATCTTACAATGAATCCGTAAATAATAGAAAAACATCTACATATTCATAATTATTTATTTAAATTGTAGTATTTTAAATTTTTTTTCCAGCTTTCCAATACCAAATACATACTTTAAGGATCCTTCAAAGAAATAAATAAATTGCAAGTGAGTGTAGGAATTGCAAGCCATTTTAAAAGGTCAATTAATTAAAAAAATGGTATCAATGTATATTGTGGACTCTAATGTCCTTCATGAAGACATAAGATAGACAATATAAAAAGTTAACTTATACCAAATCAATGGTACATAAGAAAATAAATAAAACAATGGGTTTATTGTTTGTCATTTAAAAGTATGGTTCTTTTAGATGAATGTAGTGTGTTTTTTTAAATTTTAAATTACAAATTTTTTCCTCCACTCTTTCTTCCCCATAACTTATTCCTTTATCTTTCTTAAAATGATATAAGTGTGTCTCCTTTAAAAGGACACACACTGATATGATAACGGGTAAAAGGTAAAAGATAAAAGGGATAAAATGCTCTCTTCGAGGGAGAGTGCCTCCTAACCATAATTGGTCCAAATAATTCTCTACCTTCCATAATGAAATTACACCACCATTTATGCAAGCACATTCCCTCCTTAACAGAAAATAGCAAAGCAACACACCTAATGGAATCTATAACAGATTCATACAGCAAGGAAATACACACCACCTTCTCTTACCCCACCCTTCACTTATCCTAACTGTGTAACAACCTGTGAGCTGACTACACTTTCTTTCTCCTCACATTACAAAGTCACTCAACCACTTGGGCTTGGTTCTATTCCTCTTAGCCCATCTAGTCTTTGGATTAACCATGCCTTCCATTTGCTGATGCTTCTGCCCAATAGCTTCAGCCTCTTGTTCCAGCCCAATAGTCTCCAATTCACCTTCCTCTTCTGCTTGAACGTCAGGTGTATCATCCCCCTTCCCATTGAGAAACACCTTATCCTCAAGGTGGAAATTAGGGTAAGTGGCTAGCACCTCCGGAAGGCTCTCCCAAGAAGCATCTTCAGGGTATGAGCCCTCCTATTGAATCAGTACCCGCTCTTGTTCATCATTGACCCCTTTCAAGATATCTAGAATTGTCATGGGCTGCACAACCGGTTTGTTCAGAAAGTTGGTCGGTGGTTAATCTAAAACGCGGTCTGCTGAATCATGGTGAAAAGGGTTAAGACGAGAAACATGAAACACAGGGTGTATCTTGGAATCGTGAGGCAAGTTCAGCTCAAAAGCTACCTCCCCAATACATTTTGTAATGGTAAAAGGCCCATAAAATCTCTTTGCGAGTTTATGACTCCCACGGTGTGCCACAGATTGCTGACGATAAGGCTGTAATTTGACCAAAACTAAATCACCCACCTTGAAAGGATGTGAATGACGATGGTGATCAGCAGAATCTTTCATGGCAGTCTGTGCCTTGAGAAGCCTTTACTTCAGCCTAATCAGGAGAGCCTCGCGACTGCCTAGTTCCGAGTCCACAGCCTCAATGCTACTTGAACCAACAATATAATGGGGAATACTTAGTGGTTCACGGCCAAACACCACTTGAAAGGGAGAAACACCAGTAGCGGAGTGGACAGAGGTGTTGTAACACCATTCAGCCCAGTGTAAGTACCGTCCCCACAGTTTTGGTTGGTCATGGACAAAATCCCGGAGGTATTGCTGCAGAGTGCGGTTCAGCACTTCGGATTGGCCGTCACTTTAGGGATGGTATGCCATAGACATACGTAATTTTTTCCCACTCAGCTTAAACAACTCTTGCCAAAATCTGCTCACGAAGATGGGGACGCGGTCCGAGATAATGCTTTTAGGCATCTCGTGCACGCGACTAACCATTTTAGTGAACAATTCAGCCACCTTAACAACAGTGAACCCAATCGGAAGCATGAGAAGAAGACCCTGCACCAGAGAAAAATCAAGGTGAGACAATGGATTCAGTTCCAAATCATGTATGAGCTGCACTGTCTCTGGATCAACTTGATACTCCGCTTTCACTTTATCCAACATTTCGAATTGGGGTATAGTCAGAGAAATTTTTTGGGTCAGTGAATTAGGAGTGCGAGACAAAGCATCAGCCACTTTGTTGTCGTTCCCTGGTTTATATATTAGGTCATAGTCATAGCCTAATAGCTTAGATAAGTAATATTGTTGATCAGGAGTCTGTATGACTTGTGTCATGAGTTCCTTCAGATTACGTTGATCAGTGTGGATAGTAAATCAATGACGCCATTTGTTTACCGCTTCCACTATTGCATGTAGCTCGCGGACATAAGTGGAAGAAGCTTGCAATTTGCCACAAAACTTCTTGCTAAAATATGAGATTGGGAGGCCCCGCTGTAAAAGAACAGCACCCATTGGTCACCAGAAATAACTGTCTCAACTGTGAACGGAGCAGAAAAATCAGGTAAGGCAAGGACCGAGGACTGAGTCATGGCAAACTTCAGCTTCTCAAAGGCTTGTTGGGCAGTGTCAAGCCAAATAAAAACTCGTC